>CM046792.1:250000-535000 GCA_025617405.1 Perca schrenkii | reverse complement strand
ATAGAACGGAGAGCACTCTACACACTCATCTTGCTTTATTCTTCTTCCCTTTCAACCAGTCACTCCCTCGCCTGCTTTTTCTTCTTCACTGTAATTACACCCGCTCTGCCAAACGTATACTCGAGGCGTGGATGGGCAAAATCACTCGTTAAATTTGAATCTGCAGAGTGTGTGAGGTGGACTTCTCACTGACAGTCTCTGTGGAAACATTAGGTTGTAAGCAGCCTGCACCTGTACGTCACTCCTGGGACAAAGAGGTAAGGAAGGAAGCCTTACTTCGGGGAATTGCGTTTGTGTGTGTGTGAAGTGAGACCATCCATTTCCAAAATGAACACGCAACAATTACAAATCCATAGTGAAGAAAGTGCTTTTAGGTAACAGCCTTTTGGCTTGGGATTGTTTAACCGGCTGCAATCAACCTGCAAAATCCCAATTGTAGGACGGGAGAGAGCCAGAAAGGTTGCGACCATCAGAAGTCAGAGAAACACACCTTAAAGCCAAAGAGAACAATAATCCTATTGAGGACAACTTGCAGCATATTGAAGACAACTACACACTCCTTATTTCCAAGATCGGCAATGCTACGTTTGAACATAGAGATTTTCCAGGCAGGAAGTGTGTAGCTGAAGGTGTGACGACGTGTCTCCAGCCCACAGAGACAGTTGAGCGGCTGCTGTGTTTGCCAGGAGATATATAGAGCATTAACACCAGCCAGAGCAACAGACCAGACAGAGAGAGTGTTACACAGCGTTTCCCTTCCTCGTGTCCAATGAGCGTAATCAGACACAGCCAGAGACAATCCCAATTAATTGCAGCAGCTAATGACAAAAATGAAGGAAGGTTTTTCATACTGAAACACAAAGATATGCCATGACGACACGCCATGTTGCTGCTATAGACACAAACTGGGAGGGGAATCTGTGCATGAGCCATGCTGTTATTATACCACAAATGACATGTAGCTGCAGGCTATGCAGGGCCAGTTGTTAGAGATGTTGTGCGTTGGTGAGCAAAAGAGTGAGAGATGGAGGGAGAGGCAACTCATTATCTTTCCAGGTGCTCTTCAAATGGGCCAAGGAAGGTTATTCCTGTGTGCAGACACAGCAAACATCTTCATTAATTTAGACTGCTAGACAACAACATGCATTGTATTCCATTCAAAGAAATTCCACACATTAGTTATTCATCCATATTATACTGGACGGCACAAGAAAAAGCAATTGACAGTTGGGTATGAACGCTAATAGAAAACACGTTTTCTAAGGATGCTAGCTCCCCTAAAACAGGGTGACATGAAAAGCCGCTTGAGCTCATTTCCATACAACGAGAAACTCGGTTTGCCTCCATTAGCATGTGCCACGAAAACGCATATATCATTGTTCTTTGCAGCTGGGGAACATTGCTACTTTCAGTATATGCTAGAGTCTACTGGTAGAAAGAAGTTGGATGTGAAATCTGCCCACTGGCTCCAGCTCACAGTCATTTTTGGGGGGAATTTGCCGCAGGGCGAGGATTTTGATCAGATTCACAGCAGGAAGCAAATTGGATGGGAGATAGAAATTTGCTGCTGTCATCCCCTATAGACCTACAGATTGAAGCCCATTTAAAGTCAGACAGTATGCCCTCCATTCAACTTCTCAATTTGTCTTTATTTCCTGGTGCAGCATCCCAGTCGTTAACGAAAAAAAAACGTGTCAACTGTCCAGATACTACAGTACCTAAACTGACTTTTCCCACATAGTGGTTGACAACTGGATTAAGATTTAGCTTTTGTCATCGGTTTCATGCTAGCTGTGGCACTGCCTCAGGAATGAGTGGCTCTCCTGTGTATCACACTCGTCAGTCGTAGGATTAAAAGATCCTCAGTCGAGACAGATACCAGCAATCAGAGGCATTTTATTCAGCCGAATAGCTTCACAGAAAAAGAGCAATTACATCCACCTACTAAAATCCAAAAACTATGCATTGTACACTATAACTATTCAAGAGGCATATCGTATATCACAAATTCACATGTTAAAAAGAACAAACTCATTACAACGAGCATTTCTCTGCAGCAGAGGCATAATGACAAGGATGCAATGACTAGCAGTGTGTTTTTGTTCTCCTTCACTTAAAAGTCAATGTACTCCATACGTTTATTCTTTAGGAAAAGTAAAAATAGAACATATCACTCTTTGCAACTCTCCACAAAAAAAAAAAATTATTCATTGTCCATGCAATGTTACACGGAGGAAACGCAATTGACATCACAGCTGCCGGGTACTTGTATTGGACATGCGGCAGTGGTTAAATGGAGGTTGTGAGAGGGGTTAATTAGGAGCCATGACAGGTGGGAAATCTGAATAGCATCATGTGGGGTGGGGGGGGGGAAGGGGAGGAAGACTTTCATGCAAAATCTAACAGTATAAGTCATTTAATATCTCACTGCGGGGTGCCAGACAGTGTCCCGTCCTCGCTCACACATCCGAATTGATGCTCAGGTTGGCCAGACGTGGGTCAGAGTTTAACTCGTACCTGTAATGGTACCCCTCCATGTGGTCCCTACAAGCATCCCGGATGTTGTAAATCCACCGCTTGATGCCTTTTCTGTTCAGGTAGAGCACCAGCAGGAATATGACACCAATCAGGGCCAGCACCAGACCAAGGAAAACATACGAAGTCTCCAGCACGCCTTTCATGTTGCCTGAACACTTCAGCTGGGACTGGTCTACTTGCAGGAGTGGCTGGCGCCTCAGGGCCTCTGGGTCTTCACAGGTCAGGTTCTGCAGGTCAACGACCTGAGTGGAGTTTTTCAGCCACAGGAGCATGTCGTCCATGAAGCAGTCGCAGCGCCAGGGGTTCCCCGCCAGCCGGATGCGGAGTGCAGGCTTGAGCCTGAACTCTGCCAGGGTGGAGGTGGCCAGGTCCCTCAGGCCATTGTCCCTCAGGTCAAGGTGTAGCAGCGGCGGCACCCTCAGCGTCCCGTTCTGGATGGAGATGATGGAGCTGTTCTGCAGGCTGAGGTTGACCAGGTTGGAGAGGCTGGTGAATAGGTTGTCTGGAAGAATCACCAGGTTATTGTTGGACAGGTCCAAGACTGTCAGCTGGAGGAGGTTTCCACTCTGAAGAACGCTCAGGACCACATCCATGAAGGAATGATTGTGGAAAGACCTACTGAGGTTCAGGTGCTGCACTTTATTCTCAGCAGGGAAAGCTCTTTCGCTGAAATTGTGGATTCTGTTGTTGCTCAGGTCCAGCCGCACAAGGTTTGGCAAGTTGTCAAATACCATAGCCTCCACAGACTTCACGTCATTCCCACTGAGATCGAGATCTGACAACAGTTGCAGGCGGGTTGGGAAAGAGTCCACACTGATCCGGGAAATGTTGTTTCCAGTGACGAATAGTATTTTGGTATTGACCGGTAGAGACTGCGGAATCGCGTCCAAGCCCAGGTCTTGGCATTTCACAGTTTGTGAGACACAAGAGCATTTTTCCGGACAGCCGTGACAGGACAGTACAGCCGCGAGCAGGAAAAGAAACCGCAACATTCCGGACATGTCTGTTCTCGCTCGCATTTCTCCGCGGTCACATCCGCACGACGTGTTCAACAGGCGCATCTTGGATTGTGCAAATCTGTCTGCGCAGAACGTGCGTAAAGATTACTTTACAACAATCCGACCCACTCACCGTCTTCTTCTTCTTCTTCTTCTTCTTGAACAAGGGAAAGTTTTTCCGACTGTGTTTCCCGCCTTTGTCTTTTCGAAAACTGCTCCCAGTGCCAACTCAGACTCCATAGAACTACCCCCAGACCATCCTGGTGTAGGTGAACTCTACGTTTCCATGAGGATAAAGGGGATGCGGACGAAGCTCGCAAACTTCGAGGCGTCCCTCTTCTTGATGGTCTTCCAAACCTCAGGCTTTACGGAATGGTTTCCAGTCCCAGTGTTGTGTCGAGGTCCGGCGCAGAATGTCAAATATCTTAGTCGGGCTGCTGGTTCTGAGACAGACTATCCTCCTTGTCTCCCATGTATTAATACACGGACTACGTACTTCCAGCTTGCTGCTTTCCCAGACGTCGGGGAGTCTGGAGGGAAAGACCAAACACAGCAGCACAATGCAGACCATTGGAAGGAGGGAGCATACCATTTTCCAGCAAAAAGGGGGGTGAACGGAAACTCTTACAAGTTTTCAGATTTTGATTTCAATTTTCCACGTATGATGATGCCCCACCGGATTTTTTTTCATTGACCTTAACTTGATAACTAAACATCTAATTGTGAAAATCGCAACTACTTTCCCTAAAATGACCTGTAACAGAGATTGAGCCCTCCACGTATTTGTAGTGAAATACGTATCTTCTGAGACATTGACACACACAAGTGATGCTTTTTGCAATTCCATAGGCTACTAAACCATTAAAAAACACAATCATATTTTCAGATGGAATTTTTTATTAATTAAGATATCTTGACATAATGTTAGGCAAAGGACTCCACGTGTAGGGGAATGAAACAGTTTGTAATTCCTGAGGGAAAACCAGCTTGACTTATTAGGGTTATCACAAGGTTTGATTGTATCTAACCCAGTTTCACTGCGGAAAACACACACAGACACACACACACACACACACACACACACACACACACACACACACACACACACACACACACACACACACACACACACACACACACACACAGCCTAAAGGAATTGAGAAGCCAAAAGAAAACAAGTAGCCTAACCTAAAGGAAACACATTAATCATTTGATCCACTGATAATGTCACATGCTGATTCATTTAGAAAAGCCACAATTTGTTTTTAGGATCATTGAGGATACCATACCCATTGAAGGCAGGAAAAAAACCATTGTCAAGATATGTCAACTTGTATGTCAACATAATACAGAACCACAACTAGAAATAAAAGCAAAGGAAAGACGACTTGTAATAAGTTGGATGAATGCCAATGCCCGGCAAAAAAAAAGAGAAAAGATTTAAGGTAAAGGGGTGTGCCAGTGTCACTGACACAAAAAAAGGTTTAGGAAATTCTGGATCTTACCAATGTGAGAGGAATGCAGGTTCTAGTTTTTCCTCATTGCATTATGCAAAACTGCTTTTTGGTAGCTGTAAATAATTTGCTCAACCAAATGATGATGGAAAAAGTATCACATGGTTTCCACAAACTTTTGAGAAATGATTTAGGTGGTGACCCTGCTGGATTTTGGAGGATTATAGTGCTGAGAAGCAAAACTGTGGGTGGGCTCATGCATTCATGATAATGTCATATCTGGAAGCCCCGGTGTAGATCCCAGTGTAACCTAGCTCTACCCTCCTTTGACCCCTTCCTATTCTTAGCGTGGGTCAATGTGACAATCATCTGAGTAATTCTGTGAAACCCGGATTGAGGCTGAAAGTGATACTCCACCTGAAGTCTGTCTGTAATTGTAACTGACATGATGTTGTTGTGAAGGCTCTACAAGCTTTTTACATCCACCTTAAATGCCCACACTACTGTTGGTGTGGTGCGCTCAAAAGGTCGATTTTGTGTGGAACATTCAATTATTTTTATTTTCTATTAAAGAAACAATTTTGTCATACTACAAGAAGTTGTCTTCTTGTATCATTTAAGATTAATTTACAATGTGTATACCATTTCACATCAGAATGTTAACTTCTAAGTTAATTTATCATGTTGTTTATTAATATGTTTTAATTTTATAATCATGTTTATAATGTAAACCCTAAAAAATAATCACAAATAATTCCTATGACATAATTGATACAGCTACAGCACCCCCCCCCCCAACATCAACCAATAGAATATTGAGATGTACACTCGCCGACCAATGACAGATCTCGACATTAGCGAAGGTTTCTTTTTTTTACCTAACTGCAGGGTTTCAGGCGTCCAGTTCTCTCAAAATTTGCACCAGTGGAAAAATCCTAGCATCTCTTAGTAGTAATGACACATTGGATGTACGTCGTTGATGCAACTTTCTCCATGTCCTCTTGTTTCTTTATCTAGCGAAAGGTAAGAAATTATACGACGTCAATTTCCCTTAGCAAAACAGTTGGCTAACGCTAGCTTTCGGTGAGCTGCCTAAAGATAGCCATATGAAAGATAGCTACCAAGGTAAAATCAGCTAACGCTAGCTAACGGCACTTGACAAACCTATATCTTTAAAGTTGCTTTTTCCCACGACAGGTGTCTGGTTAGCTGTCAGAATTGAAAAAATATAGCAAATTATGATGTGGCTCGACGTTATCCAGCTTCGGCACTATGAGCTAGCTAATACCTGGATGAAGTAACGTTTAGCTGTTCGTGCTTCTGCACAGCCTGCTACGGCTAGCAAGTGGTCAGTTTATCTCCTTCTATTAAAATTAATAGGTTTACAATGGCTTCAACACCGCACTGCTATGACGCAGACAGTTAAATGGGGTGCAGCCAAAATTAACAGGCTAACGTTAATGGTATTCGGCTAACTAACCTAGCCTGTTACACAACCCTGCTGTTTAGTCAACATCAAAAACAACACCCACCGCAATTAATGGAAGTGCACTTTCTTCACACGCTAAAACATAACCCATATGCAAAATTTTAATTTGCCTTAATCGTATTTGCACAGCGTTGTCAAATATCTGCCAGGCAAACCTGTCAACTCAGCTGATTGGTGCCTTGTAGTGTGTATTTAGGTCAAACTTGCTCTGACCTTTGCACTTACAGTTTTGTATCACCTCTGACTCCTGCATTCTGCACACCCAGCCAAACTTGTACATGTAAACAAAGTGTGAATGTATGCCATTGTTTTTCGCTGATAACTCTAAATTTGTGTTCCTCAGGTGCACTCTACAATTATGGAGTTTTGAAAAGGAAAGGGAGAATTTTGGGGGGAAAGGCGTCCTTTCCCCTCCAGTGTGATGGTTGGACTGCTGGACGAGAAGGAGGGTTGTTGAAAATTTGCCTTTTGTAAATGATCAAGAGTATTTAGAGGAAAAACTATTTTTGCAAACATTTGAAATGTACAATTTTGTATAAAACGCACAAGAGGTTTTGTATTTATCACATTTTTGATGCCATCGTATGCTGCAAGCACCTTAGTTTGTGTTCAACTCCTGGTTGAAATGGTGGACTGAAACCAGTCGCCAAAAGGCTCTGGGGTCGCTAGGGTGCAGTGGAACCTCAACACAAGCACAATTCTAGCACTCCAAACCATCTTCAATCTTTTGTTGACACATTTTTTTTCTTCATGTAGCTACTTTTTCTTCTTGGAGAGCATCTCTGTTATAGTACACAATTGTAGTGACAGTGTTTTCGATTTGTTACTTAACATTATATTGTTTTATTAGTTTTCTTTTTTGCAATTGTGGGTTTTGGGCTGAAAGAGGGACTTTGTAATAGAAAAGGGAGGCTTTGTCAGAGGTCAGGATGAGTTTGCCACTGCTGGATTGCACCCCCAAATGCCGCTCACAGCAGCATGCGGACGAGGTGGTAGCGGCACTAACGGGCGGCTCAGAGGGGCAGCTGCGGGCATTCTTGACATCACACTGCCACAATGCGGCCACCTTGCGAGATGCCTTTGGTCGCACAGCCCTGCACCTGGCATCCTCACTGGGAAAGAAGACCCTGCTGGAGTGGCTGCTGGAGAGTAAGAGTGCTGACCTGATGGTGAAGGATAAGGAGTCCAGCTGGACCGCTCTGCATCGCAGCGCTTTCTACGGACAGATCCACTGTCTCATATCGCTGGTCAAGGTATATATTTAACACAGATCACCAAAGAACGTGCTGTCGAGATGTTCAAGGTGTTCCCATTTAAAGTCAAAGTCAAACAATGCAACAACGTGGAAAGTAATGTGCCGTAAAAGGAAAAATGAAGATTATACTTTGCTTAATTTCAAGATGTTGACTTGACTTTGAATATCTTTTGTTTCTTGACTTTGTTTCAGCATGGAGGACTACTTTCCACTCATGACAAGGAGGGTCTCTCTGTCCTGGACCTTACAATGAAGGACAGACCATCACATGTTGTGTTCAGAAACACCGGTAAGAAAATGATGATGAGGCACCCCATGTACTCAAGGCTGAGTCCTTACTGCAGTGTAGCCTCGTGAGACCGTCCTGATCTCGCGAGCTCCAGTTTTCCACTCGCAGATCAGTCTGGCATCTTGAGGCAAAGAAAATTTGGAGCCGTTAGCCACACGACCGGGCCAATCAGCGTTGGTTTTGAGGCGGGTTAGGTAGTGATAGACAGATGGTTTATCCAATCAGCTTACCAGTATTTTCAGACAGCGGTCCGGGAACCTGAAAGGGTGCCTTTTATTCCTAAATTCTCGTTACACAAACGGCAAATATCCTTTACCGACATGTTGCTTGCTTGCTGAGCTAACGAGCTATGCTTTGCCTGCAGCAGGGGCGGGCTTGTGGTGGTATTTTCATACGCTTCGTGGATCTGATTGATTGGTTGATTTGGCCCGTCTATCACCAACATAGGTGATAGACAGATGCTTCATCCAATCAGCTAACCAGTATTTTCACCCCTTTCCGAAAGTTCTCCAACGGAAAGTTCCCAGATGGATATGCCGAGCAAATGCGAAGCGATCCATCTGGCGGAGTCAGGTTAACTGCAGTGGCCCAGGTTTGATTCATACCCGCTGCCCTTTGCTGCATATTGTCCCCCTTTACCTGTCTATTTACACCTGTCGAATAAAAAGCAACCCATTGCCTTACACCTTGGGATATCTGTCACAACTTTAGCTACTTCCAAGGTGCATGAAGAAGGGAAAATGTGTGAATCTCCAGCAACACTTGTAGTATAATGAACAACTTAATTGTGAGACCAACATGTTTGGGCTTGTGGCCTTCATCAGGGTCATCATACGCCACATTAACACCAGTACAACATTGATGGTGAAACTATTGACTCTAGTTTTGTTTTTGTCGAGAGTCACCAGGCTTATTAACATGATGATGACTCATTCTGTTTAGTGATGCATTTCACACTTGTACATGCATGGGATTTAACTCCCTGTGCTACATCACATGTCTTTCTGGCCATTATGATTTGTGATTTTCACATTATATAGAAAAGGATCTAGTACCCACTGTGGAAGAACAAGATATCATTCTGTTTGGTCTGTTTTATTCTATTTTAGCTTATTTTTATCTTATATTTTATTTTACACTTTTAATGCCTATGTATTTTTATGTTGCCTTGTTTCTTTTTTCTTATTGCTTTTATGTCTTATGTGAATCCCTTTGAATTGCCTTGTTGTTGAGAAAGGTGTAAGGCACACACACACACACACACACATACACACACTTTTCTTTAGTGGCAGAAAAGACCAGTGGTTAAATCAAGCTTCAGGTGGAGGCAGTGCTGTGACTGTCCTTGTAATGTTTTTTTCTTCCTCATTACAGACCCAACTGAAGTATACACATGGGGAAACAATACTAATTTCAGTCTCGGGCATGGTAATCAGGAGAGCCGACAGCACCCTGAGCTTGTGGATGTGTTTGCCAGGACGGGGGTTTACATCAAGCAGGTAGGGTAATGACACACTGCTGTTGTCCCAGCTCTCCGGGGAGTAAGAATGTGTTTTCCTACAGCATAGGGCTTCCCTTCCCTGAAAACCCCACTTGCATGCGTCACACCAGTAATGCCCCTTACTGTACTGTAGGGCTGGGCAATATATCGATATATGAGGCTAGATATCGTCTTAGATTTGGATATCGTGATATGACACAAGTGTTGTCTTTTCCTGGTTTTAAAGGCTGCATTACAGTAAAGTGATGTCATTTTCTGAACTTACCAGACTTACTAGCGGTTTATTTGCCTTTACCCTCTTAGTCTTTGTATCCACATTACTGATGATTATTTATCAAAACTCTCATTGTTAATATTTTGTTAAAGCACCAATAGTCAACCCTACAATATCGCCACAATATAGACATTGATGCATTTGGTCAAAAACAGGTGTGATATGTGATTTTCTCCATATCGCCCAGCTCTACTGTACTGTATGCTTCAACTCTATGCCAACATGTTTTGCATTAAGAAAAGCCAATGCACATGGGTACTCCAAATAAGGCACACCACCTGGGTAAACCAGCAAAACACTCCGTCCCCAGAGTCCTGTATAACACAACCTTCTCTTCAGGTTAAAGCAGCATTTGTTAAATGCTTTTCCCTCCAAGCATGGCTCATACTTTCTCAAACCACAGATGTAGAAATATTGGTTTTGCTTGAGAGCTTTACATTTTGTGTTTCATAAATAAATAAAGTTAGTGGTTATACAGCCATGGTACATTATCAGGAGTATCGGTAATGTTGTGGGACTGAGTCAAACAGAGGGCATAGTTGGTGTGTCAGGCGTGGACTAATTTGCTTTGTCTTCTCATGTATAGTCTTCATTTGTGACTTTGTTGAGCCGGCCTGTGCATGGTTAAACCATGCACAGGCCTGTGCCAGGCTGGCTACAATTTCATGCATTTGCCATGTGGATACTCTTAATGTGATTAATATCGCAACTGCCCCCAGTGATGTAAGTACACACCAGATGCTAAGTTATAGTAGAATAAGTAATTACTGTGTTAGACATGGTGTCATTGTAATCCAGTCTTAAGACCTAGTATTTGTATGTGGGGTGTGTATTTGTGAAGACATGATTACCTGTATTATTGGTGGACACAGAAGAAACCCTGTGTTTGCAGGACTTGTCATGCAGAGCCATTTCATATAGCCTAGTAGGGGACCGATGGATCTGATTTCATGACCACACAATGACCCAGTGGCACTGTATTTAGTCTTTGTCTTTCTAGCCCAACCCAGCAGGTGCCAGAGGTTAAATATTAATTCCACAATGACATGTTTTTAATTAAATAAACTACACTGATGTGTGTGAATGTCCACGTCAATGTGATACTTTGGGAAACAACCCTGCGCTCTATTGAAAGCTTGAGGGTAGCAATGTATTAGTAATGATGTTTGCTTTTCCACTTGTGTCCTGGCCTTTATTGGCATAGTGTTTTACTATTACTACAAGAGGGCTTGGCTGAGGGACATGGAAAAAGATGCACGCAGCCACTGAGGTCCAAATCATAATGACAAGAGCCTTAATTAGCACAAACTTCAGACTCAGTTTTTTCCTTAGAATAGAATGTCCAGTACTAATAAAAAGCAAAAACTGAAAAATTGCAATTATGTCCATATTTAATCTCCTCTTGTCCCTTTAGGTGGTCCTGTGTAAGTTCCACTCTGTGTTCCTGTCTCAGAAAGGCCAGGTCTTTACCTGTGGGCATGGCCTGGGAGGACGACTTGGTCATGGAGATGAACAAACTTATCTGGTGAGACTTGTTATAGGGCAGGGGTCATCAACTCCATTTTTTTTTCAAGGGCCAGAATTTTTCTAAGCAGACACTCGGGGGGCCGGAAGCTCAATTAAAGAAAATAAAATGAATTTATACCTATAACGCCTATTCTTGTTCGAAATTTTCACTTTCTTACTGAATTAATGCTATATTTTTTTTTTACATGTATTAGTGTGAGCAAGCTCCTAAAAAACATGGAAACTCCATAATGATAACTGGCTCTTTAACTAGAAAAAGATCTCCGACTAGGAGGCAGTTCACTGAGGAGTGATGGTTAAAGTCTGATTATGGAAACATTATTGTAGTATGCAGCGTCTTGATTGGTGGAAAATGCTTGCAGAAAGAAATTGCTTTTGTCAGGTAAACATGTCACTGTCAAAGAGGCTGAAGTGAAAAGTTGATGTGGAAAAGCCAAAAGTCCAGCTTTAATGATGAATGACTGATAAGCAGGCTATGCACTTGTCATGTATGCCTCACTTGCAATGAAAGATGCTGTTGCAAAATAATACAACCAGCATCATCATCAAGAATGAAGAACTTGAACATAACGATCGCGTCATTCGCGTGCACATTAAGTAGCTAGATGCATCTGTTTTGGTCTTATAATACCTCCATAGATTGTCCGCTCTAGCGGAGAGTTTGGTTTGTTCAGCCAGCAGTGAGGTTTACAAGAATTTGTCCAAATTTCCAGATTCCCGGGAAACTAAGATAAACAGTTAGACTACAAACCGGCAGCTTTTGTTTTAGCTTGTTTGTAAAAATTTGCTATTTGCAGAGTTGAGCTGTGTTTGCGTAAAACAGCGCGGTAGACAAGAGTGGACTGAGCAGATTGATATGTCGCTTTCTACATGTTTATGCCGGTCTACACAGGTGAGTGCATTGATAAGTATTGACTTTCTACTCACAAAGGTTTAATTGAAGCCTATTTACAGAAAAGAGACTAGCGTGAGTTCATCTGCCCCAGCGGCCGTTGGTAACATCCTGTATCCTTCCCAGTCAGGTGCTGCGTGTTTTAACGCACAGCGGTTTGTGTGTTTTAACGCACACACATCTCTGCTCAGCTCTATGTGTGGATAGAAATGCAAATACAGGGGGCTGGGTTTTTGCTCTAAATGCTTGAAATGATAAATAACAGAACACATTTTTTCCTCTTTACATTTTGTGAATTCATGATTATTCTGCGGGCCACACTAAAAGCTTTGGCGGGCTGGATGTGGCCTGCGGGCCGCCAGTTGACGTTGGCATTATTTTGAAGATGTGCCAGAGCGCATGTAAGTCCCGCCCCCACTGGAGGGGAAAACAACTCTCCGCTCTCCATTGACTTGTATTGTGTGAATGTTCCTCCTAGTCAATTTTGTCTGCTAGCAAACAACAGATGAATGCCTAAAGGCTGCTGTGTGGTGATACTCACTACCAACAATGCAAAGAACACATAACTTAAGTTTTTATAAGTTGCCGACCTGAAAAACTGAGCTTTTATTAAGACAAAAGTGAATACAGACGTGAGGAATCCGCAGGAAGAATGGGGAGACTGTGGGATCCTGACAATAAGCTAAGGTTGTATACAACATTATGTGTTAGCTTAACTTACAGACATATAGTTAGCCTATAACTGACATTTGGAAATTTGACTTGGTATCAAAATGCTCCCGGCAAACCGAACGTCGGACATATCGTTAGCTTAGTGTCAGGACCCCACAGTCTTCCCATTCTCCCTGCTGATTCCACTTTTGTCTTCGTAAAAGCTTAGTTTTAGGGTCAGCAGCTTATAAAAACGTAGTAATGGGTTATTTATCCTGTTGGTAGTTAATATCACCACACCTAAATCTTTTAATCAGTTATGGTGGAGCAGGCACTGGTATCCTCTCTGCAGTGTACATTTGATAACTTGTAAAACGTGTAAAAAAGAGAATGCCCAAAACACTACAGTGCCTATGTCGATGGATTTATAGACACACAATACTTGTTGGCAGGGTCCATTTTTGTCTTTTTATGAGATTTGTTGACAATAAGAAAAATATAGACTATAACAGACTTGTTCTTTTTACATTAGCTCTCGCAGCAGAAAACAGCGGGACTCCTCCTGTGACAGTGCCTTTTGAGTGACAGTGCCATTTGAGTGACAGAATCACTGGTAAATAGTTATAAATAACTGTTATACACAGGGATTTGCCCTAGTGCTAAAGATACAGGCATGGGATACTGTCACGAGTTAATGTAAAGGAAACTCTGTCAATCTTCAATAGCTTTTACTGGTCAATCTCAAATAGATATCATTGAATGCTGAACATTGAGCTTAGGATGTTCTTCTGGGCTGTATTTTTTTTTTTTTTTTTTCTTTTTTTGTACATTGTGGTTTTTTTTTTTCGTTTTTTTTTCTAATCTCGCTCATTATCTTCTCTATCTCACTCCTCTGCGCAGGTTCCCCGGATGGTGGAGGGTCTAATGTCCCATCACTGCTCCCAGGTGGCAGCAGCTAAAGACCACACAGTGGTGCTGACAGAAGAAGGCTACGTGTACACTTTTGGCCTCAACACCTTCCACCAGTTAGGTCTGGCTCCTCCTCCTGCCTCAGCTCATGTCCCTAAACAGGTAAGAGCTAGCATGGATGATAATGGAAGAGGGCAGATGACATTTTACTGTGCATGTAACGAGCATTGTTTGTATACCAAATGAGATTTGGTCATTTTGGTGAATGAAATGACAATGTGTTGGGACTTCTTTAATCTGCTCTGTTTCATAGTACACAAATTTCCTTTTGGGAGTGATTTAGTATTTTATACAACCAGTACGTTAATAATGATCTTTGATGTTGTGTCTCGAAACATTTCAATTCTATATTCTCTAGTTTCAATGTCCCTGTGGTATGCTGTGTTTGTAGGTGTTCTCCAAGACGCTGAAAGGCAGGACAGTGATTGGAGTTGCAGCAGGGAGGTTCCACACAGTGCTGTGGACCAGGGAGGCTGTCTACACAATGGGACTCAATGGAGGCCAGCTGGGTAAGCCTCAACATTGAGATGTCCGCAAAGCCAGTGTTATGAGCGAAAATGGCACTGCTTTTAAGATAGTGGATGTTGAGCAGATGAAGATCTCACCCACACCCTGTGGCACACTTAGGTGTCAGGGTAATGAATAAAGATAAAGTCTAAAATTTAAAGCATGCAACCATGATCTTGTTGGGATGTTAGAATGATACAAATGTTTATCTACTTCTGTTGGAGGTTTGGTGAGGAGGAAAGACCCTCCATTGTGTCAGAGGTGGATGATGCAAAAGGCTATCATGTGACTTTGTATTTGTTTTTTTTAAGTAAAAACCCATATTAAACACACACACTGTATATGGGCAACTTGATATGTTAATGTAATGCATATTTTGTACTCCATTGTGTGTTGATCTCCAGGTTACTTGCTCGATCCTAATGGAGAGAAGTGTGTGACAGCCCCCCGGCAGGTATCGGCCCTATACCACAAGGATGTCACCATAGCTATGGCAGCAGCTAGTGATGGAGCAACAGTGGTTGTGACTGAGAAGGGGGACGTCTACCTGTTGGCTGACTACCAGTGCAAGAAAATGGCTTCAAGGTAAATAGGACATTCAACCACCCCTTATTAAACTGCAAAAATAAGAAAAGCCTGTTACAAGTCTTTTAATGAAATGGAAGCTTCATTCCATTTCATTAAAGGACAGCATACAAAATCAGCATGACCTCAATTTAGTATTTTTTTCTATATCAGTTTTTTCCAAATGTCATCAAAGCAATACATGGAACAAACTGGTTCATTATACCACAATCTGAAGATTGCCTTACACAAAATCACAAAACACGCATTCTACATTGATTTTGAGCAGGTTGTCCAGCATCCCATTGCAGAAGAATTGGGCAAATGTCTTGTTTAAAACAGTATTCATTTTAAGTAAAAAAAGGGTGCCAGTATCTGTTCGTTCTGCATCACCTCCAGTATTCTAATCAGACCTAATTTAAATGGCAGCTGATCAGAAATCACCCACTAAACTAGAAATGTTATGTTATCTTTTTGTTTCATTTGGAAATTGTAGTGCTGCGTCTGTTAAAGCGCGATAACACACTGAAGCGTCTTCCACCAAGAAATGTAGATCTTGATCCAAAGATAGACAAATTACAGTAAATGATAACGTCTATTAAACATATGCTTTGAATGTGACACTGTTTTGTTAGTTTTTGTGTTTTTCTAATTATTCATTTTGATTGGTCTCTTTCAGGCAGCTGAACATCAGGAAGGTTCTGGTCAGTGGTGGTAGTCTGGACCACCGTGTGGTTCCACAGCTCCTGAACGAGGGAGGAGGGGAAAAGGTGGCCATCCTGGCATTAGATGAAGCTGGAAGGGTAAGTGCATTTAGAAAATATATAAGAGGAAATGCTTTTCACTCTGTTCACATTGTGGACAGAAGCATTACTTAATTATTTGGCCTAAATCAATTATTAAAAGTGTAGTTAAATCTTACTTCTCTCACTGCGCTAACAGTTAGAAACTCAAGCTGAATGTATAACATTATTTTTATTTCCCCTATTGTTATCTAACCTTTAGTGCATCATAGACAGTTATACAATCCCAAAGCAAGCTAGCCTATATGGGGTCCTATAGATGAAAATGGTGACTAAGACTTGTCTGTGAAACTTTCCTTAAATCTTCACCCCCTCCATTTCTCTCTCTGTCAGGTGTTCTGCTGGCGGTCCTCTGGAAGCTCGGTGAGACAGTGCCGGTGGGCGTATGGGCGTCAGGTTTTCATGTCGGACATAGCTCTCAGCAAGAACGGCATGATGTTTGTGACTCAGGAGGGGGAGGGCTTCAGTGGCGTGTGGGCCGGAGAATATAAAAAGTACGGGGAGAAGAAAGGTAAGGAATTTAGGGACATGGTATATAGAATCATAAAGTTGGCCAATGTTTTGCAATTGTCAGTTTTATTGAAATAGTTTTCATTGGATGAAACCTTAAATTTGTATAGCCAATTTAGAAATGTACCAACTGCTTTGATAAATAAAAGGAGTGACCTAAAGATACACATTTGAAGTTTATTAGAGTTAAAGGTCCAGTGTGTAACGTGTTTAGTTGTTCATTATCAAAATCTGCATTGCCCGTTCAGAAATTTTTCATGAATATTTACCACCACCATCAACTCAAAGTATTCCATGTGGCTTATAATTTTACATTTGCATGAACTGGGGTAGACACTCCATATTCATGCTCCATCTTGAAATACGTTAGCCAGTAAGGGACATACAGGACATACTGCTCCACCTTTCGCGTTTTCTCTGTCACATGATAAAGGTGCTGCTAATGCTGCTAATGGGTATCGTAGCTTCCCGGCCCCGGCAAGTTTGAAGAAGGAAACATGGAACAGGAGTCTTGTTCTTCTTCGCCCAGAAATAGAAAAAGGAGATTGAAAAGAGCAAGAGACCAGCTTTTTGAAACATGAAGGCTACTGTAGCTGTAATACCTACTTTGAACTGTGTGGCGCGAGAGAGTTGATTGCGATTTATGATCTCTCTTTTCAAGGAGAAATTCCTACACATTGGACCTTTTTAAAACAAAAAGTGTAGAAGGATACAAGAAGATAAACAACATTGAAGTAAATCATTAAAGCAAGTTTCTAAAAATAGGATTTAAGAAGTGATTTAAAAGAGTACGTTGATTTTTAAATCTGTTTCTTGTAATCTTAGAGGGCAGTGTGGAGGTTTGTGGCCATTCGGATGCGGGGACAGTGTATGAGCGAATCCGCCTGGAGAAACTCCCATATGTCCACAGAGCTGTCAGCATCACCATGGACTCTAAAGGCCGAAATTTTGGAGTGCTTCAGTCCGACCCCAAAACAAGGTAGGATATCTCCCTTGGAGCCTGGAAAATACTTTGCTTGGTAGTGTACTTATTTTCTAAAGTCTGTAGAAAATAGACTTGAAGCCTAAAAAAACACTTTGGGACCAGTTACACGTGTGAAGTTCAAGCTGTTTGCAGCCAGTGGAGACTGCTGCAGTGATAAATATGTAAGCATATCTGTTCTGTAAGACAGACGCGAGACGACTCCAACAAGAAACTTTAATACATCTTGTGTAAACGGGTTGTTAAAATCATGCGTGATACTTGAACTGGAGGAAATAAATCAATGAAATGATCATAAGGGGATGTAAAATAGTGGACTATATATCTTATCTGGTTGGGTCTAATTGTTTTTATTGTTAGATCTCCTCCTGCTGTTAAAATACGCTGCTTTATTCGAGCCAGTGTTACAGCATGGAAGCTCCTTGCTCCTTCTTTTATTATACTACCGTTCGCTTGACAAATTTTTTGCATTAGGTCTGAGAGACATTGTAATCTTGTTCTTGGTAAATTCTGTGCTCTATTTACTTTTTAAAGATGTATTGGCTCCAGTCCAATTATCACTCAGTTGTCATAGATTATACTCATCATCATCAAACTTTATTACAGACTCAAGGTCCAAATCACCCACAAAAATACATAAATACATATCCATGAACGCACATGCATACACACCTACCTACACATGTAATAAATATAAAAACAAACAAATTTAGTTTGTGTTTGTGTTCCAAATGGTCATTTTTGATCATTTGAGTTATTTTGTTCATTAGTGTCCACCCTGTGTCTTTAATCCAGTTTGTATGAGATTCCCAGCATTTTTCCATCCTCCTTCTCCCAACACTTCCGCCGCCTTCTGGATGAGGCGGACGAAACGGACAGCATCCATGATGTGACCCTTCAGGCCGGTGATCGCACCTTCCCTGCCCACAAGTACATCTTGTCCATGAGGTCCGAGTTCTTCCGGAAGCAGTTTATGTCTGAGAATGGCAAGGTTGATGAGGATCTTGATGGAGAAGTGAGGAGGAGCGAAGATGCTGTGGGCTGCGATTTAATCATTTTGGAGAAGATCCCACCAGACATGCTGGAATACACCCTGCACTTCATCTACACAGACTCCTGTGAGCTGCTGGTGCATGGGGCCCGGCCGAGAGTCTCAGGGGCCTTGACTGGACAAAACCAGGTGAGGATAAGAAAGGAAACGTGTTATTCACTTCAATTCTGTGCAACAGAATCTGGATATACTAGACATACTGTAAGTGTTTAATATAAAGCACTTTGAATTGCATTGCTGCTGAAATTTGCTATACAAATAAAGCTGCCTTGCCTTTTAATATTAGTGTTGTCATGATTTCGTTTGTTGTTTTCGTTGTGATTATGAAGTTAGCATTAAGGTTATAGCTGTGAACGTAACCGTGCAGTCTGTGTACAGTTTATCTGTTGGTGAAAAATGCTACAACTCAAGAACCAAACCAAGTTCCTGTGTCTTGCTTGCTACCTGCTAGTTAAAGTGAATGAGGTTAGCCACGGAGCTAGCGACAACTTTAGCACAGACTAACTAACTAAAGGTGGGCTGACCTTTCAGGTGGACCAGCTATTCTTATTTTAGTGACCTCCAAGTTTTGCTTCAGTGTTACCTCCCTCGCTGCAACTGACCACTACTAAGCTTTATGCAAATAATTACACGATGACATCATTGATATGCAAATTAGCATATGATGTCACTTCCACCTATGCACTCTAAGGGAAACCCTGCTATTGCTTGAGTCTATACAAAACATTTGCTTTAGCTAGGAAGAGCTTTAGCCTCTGACTCAACTGTGGTTATTTCATGAATCCCATGTTCCACTGTCTCTGTTGCCATTGCCAGGACTCTGAGCAGGAGAGGCTTATCAGCAGCCTGCAGGACTTGGGCCTGAGAGGCCGTTCAGCCCTCGAGGTGTACTGCTCCCTTCCCCCTGCAACCAAAGGAGACGGTGACAAGGCCAAGAGCAAGTTTGCTAAGCCTGGCAAGAAGGGAAAAGGAGGCAGAGGTGACAAGGCTGGGGCCAACGAGGGAGGGGCCAACCCTGTGAAAACCTTACAAGGTGTTGCAAAAAAGCTGGGCCTGGGAAGCCTGTCTGCACGGTGAGAGACCGAGTGTGCTCTAAAACCCTGATGCAAAAATCAGATGTGGTGTCATTTCTTGTTAGTCATGCTTTCTTTAAATATTGACAGACTGGACGGAGTCAAATATGAAAATGGAAAGATCAATGTTATAAACAAGAAAACTGGCAATAAACCCAAATTCTACCAGAAAAAATGGTGCGTATATTAATTTATATTATATATAACAGTTGTAGCTATAGATTAGATGGCAAATAATGAATTTGACATGAAAATGTAGATAAATATCTGTCTTCATGTGTCTGTACAGCTCCTATCTTTGTGATGTTACTCTGAAATCTGAAGATGGGAAAGAGTTTCCATGTCACAAAAGTGTCCTCTGTGCAAGACTAGGTAAGGTCAGCCCATCAAAGATCCAAATACAAAGATGTTCATTCATTCATACTGAAAAGAGAATGCAGGTTGTTATACATCACAAATCTGTATGTCATACAGCACATGTGCCTCATGGTGTAGAGTCTTAAAATCCCTAGTAAAAATATGATTGGTCCTTTCTGAATAATAGCCTCCTCTCTGTTGAAATAACTTTAAATGTGATTGCTGTTTGATGTTTCGGAGTTAGAGAACGTGAGTCTCAAATGTTTTCAAATCTTTTCTGCAGAATACTTCAATAGTATGCTTGGAAACCCCTGGATCGAGGTATGCCATGGTTTTTATTTCACAATGCCTTATATATGAACCAGTGTGTCCATGGTATTTAATGCTTGCAATGCACTTTCATGAATATAACCATACTGGTACTGATAATGATGTTGTCTTGTGCCCCCTCAGGCCACATCCTGCACTGCACTGGAGATGCCTACCAGCTCAGAGATTCTACAGGCCATTCTCGAGTACATTTACACAGACGAGTGTCCCACCATCAAAGGTAGCTTCTCAAGTTTGATGTTGACTGACAGCTCAAATAAAAATTTTTTTTTTTATGATGTTTTGGTGAATTTGCATGAACATTAAAAAGGCACTGATTGTAGTCTTTCTTTGCTCAACAGAGTCTTTGAATGTAGAGTTTGTCTGCAACGTATTGGTTGTGGCTGACCAGCTGCTCATCACCAGACTGAAGGAGATGTGCGAGGTTGTCATCACCGAGAACTGTATGCTATGCAGCATTTGTCTTTTCCTCTTGTGACTACAAAGTTAATGCAGCACAATTTTTCAAATGGAAAATATTACTAGACACAATTGCGTCTTTGAAATGATTTCCTGTGAATTGTGAATGAAGCTGCTTTGATCTTCTCAGTGACTCTGAAGAATGGTGCGGAGCTGCTGGAGTTTGCCACCATGTACAACGCAGAGCAACTTAAACTCTCCTGTCTCCAGTTCATTGTGCTCAACATGGCCGCCCTGCTGGAGTCAAAGTGAGAATCACAAGAAATAACCTAAAATGGACTTAGAAAGCTCAATTATTAATTAAAGCTGCGAGCAGCGATGGACGGGCCCTCGCGCCTCTGCGCGCGTCGGGGTTACCGGCGGACGCCGCTCCTTGCGACCGTGCATTTGCGCGCCACTCAGACGCCGCAAACCGTCACCAATGAAAAGGGAACTCCCCGCCGAGTTCAACGATAGCTCACACAAGACTCTACGTCATACGGTTCATTAGGTGTGAAAAGGGGCGTGGCTAAAGCATAGGGGGCGGGTCCAACCATCACCAATTAAAAATGAAGCCTCTGCTGAGATGAATGATACCTCACACAAGACTCTACCTTAAACAGTTCAAATGTTATAAAAGGGGGCGTGGCCTGAGTAAGTGGGCATGGTCATATTATAGGGGCCGGCTCAATATCACATGTAGACCACTCATTCTAAGTTTCATGTAAATCGGATGAGGTTTGTCATATAAGGCGCATTTCCTGTTGCCAGCGGGGGGCGCTATGACCAAAAGTCAATGTTGGCCTGTAGGTGTCCTCAGGCCTGGACCCTTGTCAATCGTGAGAAATTTCGGGCAGATACGACAACGTACACTCAAGTTACAGCAATTTCTTTGTTCATCGCTAAACACTCAAAATGGCCGCCACGCCCACACCGTCTGTCGAAAAGTTTTTATTTTAACAACTTTTCATCGCTAAGGTGTTGGGATGGTACAGACCAAGTTTGAAGTCCATCGGATGAAATCTCTAGGAGGAGTTCGTTAAAGTATAGCACCTTGACTTTTAGGCCTACTTCCTGTTGCCACTAGGGGGCGCTATGACTTTAAGTAAATATCGGCCTTTATTTGTCCTCAGGGTAGGACTCTTATGAATCCTGAAAAGTTTCGAGGTAATCGGACAACGTACACTCGAGTTACACCCACTTCCTGTTTTGGCGGCGAAACGCACAAAATGGCCGCCCCGCCACGCCCTATGACGAAAAGTTTTTCTTTTAACAACTTTTCATCTTTAACATCTTAAGATGGTACAGACCGAGTTTGAAGTTGATCGGATGAAATCTCTAGGAGGAGATCGTTAAAGTACGACATGTGGAAATGGCCAAAATCGCACTAATTTCGAACTTTGAAATCAAAATGGCGAACTTCCTGTTGTGTTTAGGGTATGGCTCTAATGAAGTTTTTTGTACATCTTGACATGTTACATATGTGTACCAAGTTTAGTGAGTCTACGTTAAACGCACTGCAGGGGCTCAATTTTCTTAACTTTCTAGGGGGCGCTAGCGAGCCATTTTTGTGCGCCTATTCCCGAAACCCTTAAAATACGAAAACTTTCACCAGACTTGATGCGACCGCCAAATTTGGTGAGTTTTTGAATATGTTAAGGCCCTCAAAAAGCCAATTCATTTGACGGGAAAAAGAAAGAAAGAAAGAAAGAGAGAGAGAATAATTCCTTCAGTTTCAATAGGGCCTTCGCCGCTGTCGGCGCTCGGGCCCTAATTAAAATGTTTGTGCAACATGAACAGGGCCCTTACATGACAACAAGATGCATTTAGCAACTTAGCTATTGTTTAAATTCACCTATTCCTTAGCTGCTAGCTGCCGTCTGGGATGAGTGAGAGTGTTCAGCCAGGCTCCGGTAATAATCATCACGCAGCAGTTCCATGTGTATTTGTAGCATATATATCCATTTTGTGTGCTGTCGTTGGTGAATATGAGTCTCTGCAGTGGCAAATTGTGTGGTAGTTTCCTTAGCCAGGCTAGCAGACCTGACCGGCATCCAGCTTCTACTTCCACCCCGCCTCCCTCGCCTGCCACGCCGACAACAATCCACAGGCGCCCGCTGGTCTGGTGGAGGTCCTCCAGAGGACAGTTCATGCTTTTGCGGCGAAATTTTCCAGTTTATTCCCCCCTCAAAAATAGGAGGCGGGGTGGAAGTAGAAGCTGGATGCCGGTCAGGACTCATATTCACCAACGACAGCACACAAAATGGATATATATGCTACAAATACACATGGAACTGCTGCGTGATGATTATTACGGGAGCCTGGCTGAACACACTCACTCATCCCAGACGGCAGCTAGCAGCTAAGAGGGTAGGTGAATTTAAACAATGGCTAAGTTGCTAAATGCATTTTGTTGTCATGTAAGGGCCCTGTTCATGTTGCACAAACATTTTAATTGCATTTTGTGTCTGTTAATAGGCACAAAGGCACTCTTTATCTTATGCCCCCATAACTGCCGTTTTAGCTGAGTGGGAGCTCTCGGCATTAGCTGCAGCAGCTCCGTGTTGCTAGCACCGATTCGGCTCGTTTATTTTGCTATCGTCAGTACTCATATACATATAGCAATCAAGATTAACGTAAAACTTGCCCGGAGTTCTCCTTTAAGAGTATTTCCACATTTTATTTTTTATAACAATTTAAACAGTGCTACAATGAATCTCATTAAAATGTTCATCAAAAGTATACATTGGTCCATACAAGATTATCTTGAGTATGTATTCAGTAAAGTATTTTGACTAAATTTGGATATACTATATGCAGCATGAGTAAACTAAACTCTTTTCTCATCCGTATGTAACTGTCTGTCCCTTTGTTTTTGTGTTGTCCTCAGGGCGCTGGATATTCTTAGTGATGAAGTGCTTGTGGAGCTTTCTGCAGCCTACAGGAGGATGGTGAGTCACCCAATCACCCCCCCCTTTGTGGGGCCAAAATGCTGGACCCCACAACTTTAAAGGGCTGTTTGAGGGTTAAGACTTGATTTGAGGATGAGGGATAGAATTAGGTTATGGTTAGGGTGAGGGTTAGGGTTAAGGTTAGGCATTTAGTTGTGATGGTTAAGGTTAGGGTAAAGGGCTAGGGAATGCATTATGTCAATGACAGGTCCCCACAAAGATAGTGCCACAAACCCGTGTGTGTGTGTGTTGCAAAATGTGGTGTGTTATACATATAGTAAAATGTATGATGACTGATTGCAGTTTTCTTTCGTTTGTACAACTGATTGCGCCAAGTCAGTCTTGGTTCTCATACCTTAATGTAAATGTGTTCAGGTTGTGATAATAAATGGTTTTTTGTTTTTGTATTCAGATCCCAGCCATGCAGAAGAGGGTTATCACTCCATATCCTGGCGCCCCAGACCTCAGTGTGTATGAGGATGAGGATTTGGACTCAGCGTTTCGCCCCAAATCAGAAGCAGAACTGGATCACTCCTGCAGGTACACAAACAGAAATGTTCTGTATCCATATTGACTCTTATTGTGTTGGTGTTCTGATTTGGTGCAGAGTTTTGTATCCGCCAGTAAAAAAACAACATTGCTCTTTTCATCTTGGTACAGACCAGAAAATAAACATTCAGTTGTGACTACTTAATGTATAGAACTAAAGTTAAGGGAAACAGGAGCTAACCAGGCTATCTACAAGTCCTTGCAATCCCCTTTTAAAGATCTTACAGTAAATGTGGAGCCCCAAATAGAGATCTGATTATTATTTTACCACATTACCCCCCCCTCCCCAGGGAAATCCTGTTAAAGAAGGCCAAGATGAAGGCTAAAAAGAAACCAAGGCGACGCTCTGACAGCTCAGGAGGCTACACTCTCTCTGATATCATTCAAAGCCCCCCTGCTGCAGGTACACTTAAACACATACGCGAACACACATGATGGATATATTGTTTTTCATTAAAGGAACACGCAGACTTATTGGGAATTTAGCTTATTCACCGTAACCCCCAGAGTTAGACAAGTCGATACTTACCCTTCTCATCTCCGTGCGTGCTGTAACGCTGTCTGGCGGCTCCAGCGGCATCAGGCCAGCACAGAACATACAGGTGAATGGTTCCAGTAATCCTACTGCTCCGAATAAATGACAAAATAACCCCAAAATGTTCCTATTTACAAGTTGTGATTTTTAGAGTCACAACGTGTACAAAAACAATGTAACATGAGACACAGCCACCTTCTATCCCTAAACAAACCAGGAACTATATTCTTAGGCGGAAGAATATAGTACTTTGGCGGAGTGATATGCTCGCAGCAAGCCTGTCTGAGAATATAGTTCCTGGCTTGTTTACTGTTAGAAGATGGCTGTGTCTCATGTTACGTTGTTTTTTGTACACGCTGTGACTCTACAAATCACAACATGTAAATAGGAACATGTTGGCGTTATTTTGTCACTTTTGTCACAATTCGGAGCAGTAGGATTACTGGAACCATTCACCTGCAGGATCTGTGCTGGGCTAAGCTAATGCTGGAACCGTCAGTCAGCGTTACAGCACGCACGGAGATGAGAAGGGTATGTATCGACTTGTCTTACTCTGGGGGGTTACGGTGAATAAGCTAAAGTCCCAATAAGTCGGCGTGTTCCTTTAAACTTTTACCACTTCTACGTCATGACAAACTACAACATTTTTTCTTCTTCTTTTTTCTCCACCACACCAACTTCTTTTAAAGTATCAGCTGGTTGTTTTTAGGTAAAATGTAATAATTTCACTAACACACTCTCTCTCCTCTCAGTGGTCTCCCCGTGCCTGGTAAAGTCAGGCAGGGCTAACTCAACAGAGTCCCTGCAAGAACTGCTCACATCCGACTCCGAGGGCAGCTACATGGGAGTGGGCAGTCCCCGAGACATGCAGTCACCTGTCTTCCACGACAGAGTCGAGGTTAATGTCTGACCACCACAACAATCCCATGTGTCGTTTTGTTGCCAACTTAATATAACGGATGATGCTAGTCATTTTGCCGCTTACTGTGGGTGCAGTATGAACGAATAGTAATACTTAAACTTGTGTTTACACTTTTATAGTTATCCATTTGCCATTTTTATGATCATGTTTGATTAATAAAAGCAAAGTGGCTTCATTACATGGAAAGTAAATATAATAAAATTGTTGTTCATCATCTGCAGGATGAGAAGGCTTTCAGTCAGAGGCTAAAGACCCCACCCAGTACCCCGACCTCCCTGAAAGATCTCCCAACTCCCCCCAACTCTGCTCCACAAATCATCCGCAAGATCCTTCCCTGGTAAGATAGCCCTGATTATGCTATATTTTAAAACTTCTTCTTTTATTCTTACAATCTTGGTGTTTTTTTTGTTTTTTTTTTAAAGCAGTTTTGAGGTTTGATTTGATACAAGGGGCCCTGACTTAAACAACTCACCTTAAATCTTCCTACTTGATTTTGAGGAAGAGGTTTGGAAAAAGGAGGAAGCGCTTTGATCCCTACTCACTAAATAAGTATTGAAATTTGAGCTATATGTTGTAATGCATACTTTATCCATCCCACTAGGGGAAATTCAATTTTTTCAGTCTGTTACATATCTACACACACACAGGCCAAAATACACACATGCCTAAACTGAAACAATACACGTGCATTTATGAATGGAGAGATTTCAGAGTTAGGGGGCTGCCTCATAGGATGCCCAGAGCAGGTGAGGGCTTGGTGCCTTCTCAAAGGCACCTCGGCAGTGCCCAGGAGGCAAACTGGCACCTCTCCAGCTACCAGTCCACACTCCGAACTTGGTCCAACTGAGCTACTGCAACCCCCATCTGTAGTATGTGTGACTGTGTTATTACTGTCTGCAGTGCTGCTCGTCCACCCCCAGTCTTGGATCTGAGAACCATCATGGACATGGAGGCCAACTCTCTGCAGACCCTCGGAGCAACTTCTAAAAGCCCTGGAAGGTATGAGACGTCTGCTGTATATATTCTGACTGAGGACATTATTAACAAACAATAATTAACAGTGACTAGTTGATGGAGGCAGTGATGGCGATCAATTAATGACTAATTGCAATAAAAAGTACAGTTGAACTGTTTTTCTATAAAATGTTATGCTTAATTTTGTCCTATTGCCCAGTCTGAAGGAAAGCGGTACTGCCACATGAGTGAATATTATTTCTTATTCACTTCAGCTAACAGTACATATTTTTCCTCCTGCCTGCAGTGTCAGCACCAGCATTAAGCACTCCCCTGTTCCCACTAAACTGTCCCAGAAGCAGAGGAAGATGTTGGCCATAGCCAACAAAGAGGCCAGTATGGAGCCCACTGCATCCAAACCAACCCCCACAGTCACCCCATCCAAAAGCAGTGGGAAGGCCTGGTGAGTGAGCCCAAATATGAAGACCTTTACTGTCCACTACTCACGACTGTCAACAAATTACTTCCTGCTTCCTGTTGATGAGTTTAGTCTGTCACTGATGTGACAGTTTGTGTTTGCGACTGTTATCAGTATTTATGTATTAACAACGGATGAAATGACTTTGTTTTTGTGGATTTGGTCGCTTGGAATGACAAACCCACAGAGAATTATCTAACTGCAGTTCCCCTCAGCTCTACGGAGGGTTTTAGCATCTTTCAGCTAATTGTTTCTGCTTTACGGCCCACAACTTAACTGTTTTTTCCCCTCTCCCAGCTCTCACCAGTGTTGTTTTTGACACAGCAGGTAGCTGTTTTCTGATAAACCCACTGTATACTACCTGCCCACCATCAAATGGCACACAAACAAAGTTAGCAACTAGCAGGTGAACCTAGTGGATTAGCATTTAGCAGCTAAAGAAACAGATATTTCCTTCATGAGATTATGGAAACCAAACAGAGCTAAAAGGAAAGCCAATATTAAACTTATGTTCATCTGGTGGACACAGACACAACTCCAAATGAATGCTAATGTTGCTTTTTGTTGGCTAGATGTGTAAATAACCATAACATGTTCACCAAACAAACTGTTAAGTATTCACCATGAGAGAACACACTGACAGGGACGGTCCTACAAGTTGAAAGCAGATAGATAAACAGAATGTGCCAGAAAGAAGTCAGTGTTTTTTTATTTAGAAGCTATGTGTAGTCTTAATCTGAAGTCAACATTATTTGACATCACACACAAATGGAAAACCCATCTTAAAACATGTTGTAGAATGTAAACACAGAGCACACGCTGCAATCAATGTCATCTGATCTGCAGCACCACCTCCAGAAGTGATCAGATCTCTGCCAGGATTCTTCAGTCCATACATAACGTTTGTATTGGTGCCAATGTTTTGCATGTACCAAAGCTGTCATTGTTTGTTCTGACGCTGTCATTGTGGGTAGAAAAATCTGCACATCAACTCTAGAGAGTTAGAAAACATGATCCCCTCTGCAGGAACACAAGTAATTTCTGGCTACAAAATAATGGTTTCTGTTGACAGTAAATCCTCCCTGCCCACTCACCTGCTTAACATTGTAGATTTGAAATCTGGAAAGTATATTCAGGTGAAGATGCAAGATGAAGATGGGGGAAAAAAAAAACTGCTGAAAAACACCACACGCGATGCTGGCTCTCCTGGGTGAAAGTCCTGTGTTTTGCCCATCCGTGGACTTCCTTTCATACTACTCGCTAAAATTGACACGTAATGTAGGTTAATGGCGGCCGAACTGCGTTGATAAACACGCTAAAGAGCGATTATGCGTCTTGATAACACACCAAAATGGCATATGAATTGGCGTGTCATACATACGCCACTTTATGAGATCAGTCTGTCAGAAGAAATACGTCTCTAAAGTCATTCCTACTCCCTATTGAACATACTGTCAACCTGAACAAACTGGAACTTTCCTACACATGGTCTGGGAGTGTGAACAGGTGCAGGAGTTTTGGAATAAAACATCAATAATATCTGATGTGATCCCTACTGACCCGATTGTTTTGTTACTTAATGATGACCCTAAATTACACCTGCTTGGGAGACAGAAGAAAATTTGGCTAGCCGGATCAACCGCAACCAAGACAATGATAGCTCAGCGCTGGCTCCTCCCCCACTCGCTTTGTATTAAACAGTGGTTGGTGTATTTTCTGGACATAGTTATGCTTGAGCTCTCTACAGCAAGGATTAACAAAGCCAAGTCATTGACTATAGACCTATGGAGAAATGCAGCAGCACAACTATCGGTCCTAATGACCTCAGCATCACAGGAAGTAGAGGAGAGGGACTAGGCAAGGAGGGATTCCTGATTGTTTGTTTCTTTTGTTTTCTTCAAGACTGCAGAGGATGGGGAGAGGGTTTTTGTTCTTGTTCAATTTGTGTTTATCTGTTGTATGCACTAGAGCTGGGCGATTTTTTTTTTTTTATTTTTTTTTTCTAAAAAACTTGATTTTCGATTCGATTTCCCCCCCTTCCATTTAAAACAAAATAACTGCGAACTGTAAATATATTTTAAAAATATATATTTATTGTATTTAACTAAAGTGCATCAACATAAACAAAATTGCAAAGGCAAACATTTTCTCTAACTGAAAAGTCACTGCAGAGTGCAACAAAGATTGTTAAACATCCAAATTATTTATACTGTATAATGAACCGTAAGACATGTAAGGCTGCATGGTTCGGCTCGACCACAGTTCAGTAGTGGCAGCGTAAAAGTCAATTGCCTTCAACTCGCTTATTATCTTTTGCCGAGTGTTGTTATACAGCTGAGGAAGAGCAACTTCAGAGAAATACTTGCGGCTAGGTACTGTATATCGAGCATCCAAAACTTTCAGCATGTTGTTAAACCTTCTCTTAAAAACAGAGTAAAGTGGCAGCATATCCGTAGCTAAGTAGAGGGCACACTGTTTGAAAAGCTTTGTTGAAGAGTTGTTTGCTTTGCAAACGGGGCGTCTTTAAATACTGAAACAGATTTGTCGTACTGCTACCAGCAACAACAGCAGCCTTAAGACATAGTTTGCATCGAGGTGTTTTCTGTTCCTCATCAGATGCCGTAAATCCAAACCAACTCCACACGACTGAAGTCAAAGAGCATTTCTTTGGAAGGAGCTGCTCTCTTTCGCTGGCGGTTTCTGCCATGTTTGTGTATGCATGCGCTGCCCTCGGGGGAGGGGAGGGGCAGAGGGCTGCGCCACAGAGAGCGTGCTACGGAAACCCTGAAGGAAGATTGGGCGAATGCAAAATGTATGTACACTATACTGAAGAGGGGGAGAAAAAAAAATCAATTTTTTTGAAAATATGAATCGATTTGACCTACCAACTCGATTTCCATGCCCTAGTATGCACCGCTTGACATTACCTGACCCATATTGTGGATTTTTTTATTCTGTATGTCTGGATGATAAATGGTGATTTAAAAAAAGATTTTTACTTTTATCATGAATCTGTGTGTCATACATGCTCATTTGTTTCAATCTGCAGGGCAACAGCGGTCCAGTCCTCACCTTCCTCATGCTCCTTTCGAGCGCTGCTGGAAGAGGAGGAGAACTGCCTGATCAGAGTGGGACAAACAGGAGCCCAGAGGGCCCTAGGTGCCCAGGTTTCGCCTGTCACCTCTACTTCTGCAACCAGGAGGGTCACGTTCAAATGTGCCGAAAGCAGTGAGCCAGAGCGACCCACTGGGTGAGCGTCTATACAGAAACGCACACTAGAGTACAAACGCACAAGAGAAAGGTCCATGCCAAAACTAGGTTGACTTCTTCTGTTCTGTACTGCTGTTTTCCACTTGGTGGCACTGTTGTAGTGTCGTCATAAAACTGCTGTTTTTTTTTTTGTTTTTAAATCAGCAGCCCACACACACAATATATACAAGATACAGAATACCACATTAAGAGTCATTCCCTGGTACTTCAATACTAACTAACCTTATTGCACTACCTAATCTAAGCCTTAATTTAACATACTTGAATTATATCCGTTCTAATTATGTTCTCATCTCATATTAGAAGGAAGAGAAAAGAAAAAAGTTTTTTTTTTCATATCTTTGGGTCACTTGGAAGTTTAAAATTGATCTGACACAAACACACTGGCTTTCAGATTAAGAAGTAAACGGGGAAGTAGCGTTGAGTCTTTATCTACGACTGATATATATATATATATATATATATATATATATATATATTTTTGTTGAATGTAAGTGCTGACTGACAGGATCTCCGAATGTAAGTGCTGACTGACAGGATCTCCTCTAGTTAGAAAGAGTGAGAGCAGCGTGACACTCGGGTCTGAGTGAGATGAACCAGACCTGGTACAGCCGGTTTGTCTGGGTTGACACAGAGTCACCCTGACCTTTTACAACATCCCCCGACAGCTGGACAAACACCACACACACACACACACACACTCACTTACACTGCTGCAGTATGAGCTCCATTCTGTAAATATGCATTTCTAGTTGAATTACAGACAATTGTCCATGAAGGCACGTTATATTTTATTGCATGTATCTCTGATGTAGGACTGTGTGTGAGAGATACAAATGTATTCAACTGTGGGAGTGTTAGACCATCTTCGTCTTCCTAGCTTTTTGCAAGTGCGTCTCTTTTATCGGATATCATACTTCCTTTGCTGTATCTTTGCAACATGAAGCTTGGGTAATCTTTAGAGCCGACTTCTAGATATTAAACATCTGTGTGTGGGAGTCACTCTAGTGAAGCTGGTGATGTTAATCAGTGTTGATAAGGGCAGCCCTCTTGTCACAATGGATCATACAGAACAGGGAGCAGGTTTCAGGTTCCTCTTGGTATTTGAATGAGCAGAGAGACAGACAAGTTCAAGTCTCAGGAAGCAGCAACAACCTCGTATATTTCCATATCCCAAGTCAGAATTAATAGAGATGCCTTTTATATTCTTGTCAGAATCTTTTTTGTTTTTTTCTTCTCCTTATGTCTTTGATTAATTTCCAGAGGTCTTTCTTGGCCAGATTAACATGCGCACACACAAACACAGACTTTCCAAAAAACATTTAACATGCATCAAAGTGAGCGATTAGAAAATGTTTTTGGCCACATTTATAACAAACTATTAATGCAACCCTAACATAGCAACTATGAAATGAGAAATCACTTTAAGCACACACAAATCAGACATGTCATTTATGTGACATGTCATATTTTACATCATACGTCATGTCAAAAAGAGAGACACTTTCGGAGTCGGAAAATAGAAATATTCAGAGAGGAAACTGTCTCCTGCAATCTTTTTAAAGGCAAATTTATTTATACAACCCAAGTAATAAGAGGTAGCTTCAAAGCTTTTAAAGGAAATGGAAAATAACTTAAAGATTGAATTAAAAACATGAACTTTTATACAAAGTTAGAGATGATCCTGATGTAAAAATTTAAATAAAGCCAAAAAAAGCAGTAAACAAACATTAGAAGGCAGCAGAAAATGTTAGATTGTCTGGTGATTGCGCCTATAGTGAGTGTGGCCTATATTAACAGAAATAAGCTTTGCTGATCTTAAATTCTAACTCTGCAAACTGATTTTGTTAGGTGTACACAAATGTTTTGGGGTAACCAGGACACAGACTATTTCAGTTAAGTAATGAAGGCATCTATCAGTTTTTCCACGTTAGTTAACATTGGGTGTCTTATTTTGTAGCAGCTAAAATCAATATTTTTTACAATAACAATGGATCTAATGACTTGCTTAAAATGTGAAAGGCATTGAGACGAATCCACAGAGAATTCTAGCCTAAGGCCGGTTACACACTTGCTGCGTAGCGTGAGCGTGGCCTTTCTGTTGCATGGCGGCTTAGTGGATTTTTCTGTCTTTCCACACCAGCGCTGCCGCTGCTAGCCTTGTCTGTACACGTGTATGTTTCCCATTGATAAAATGAAATACCATGTTAAACATAAATATATATATATATATATTGATTTGATTTTTTTTTGTGTCTAAATGACATATAAACATCTTTTCCTATTCTATTTTGTCTGGAAACGCTTCCAACACGCTTGCATGTCGCATGAAAAATAGGCGTCTGTTTTATTTCTAGCAGGCACGCGTCTCAGGCTGAGACTCTTTAATACTTCTTTCAGGTCTTAGTTTTGATTGACAGTTGCAACTTTGAACAGTTTTGGTTCACTCCCACCAGTTTCATAGTGTCATTTCGCTCAATGGACTGAATCTGTTTTTCAACAGGATGGAAGTCATTAAAAGCAAGCAATGGGTGTAAATCTGAGAATCGTCAGCATAATTATAATAGGAAATATGTTTTGTTTTTTTTGTAACTAATATGCCCTATATATGACTGGAAGCTTGTAGAGATGAAATAGAACAGGACCAGGATTCAGACCCTGTGGAACCCTGTAAGAGGTCTTGTGTTCTTTAGACCTGAACTGTCCAATGGAGGCTAAATGTTTCTGGTCTCAAGCAATGATTTGAAACCAGTTTAGACTGGTCCTGCCATTTTCTAGTCTACTCAACAATATTTTCTGATCCACTGCACTGTATGAAAAGTGTCACTGAGGACAAGGACAAAAATCTTGCCTGCATCTGTGCTCATGCAAAGATCACGTAGAACATGAATAAGCGCTGTCTCAGTACTGTGATTCTGAAGTAATCCCGACTGTATGATCGAGATGTATTTGAACTTCAGTCCCATCATGCAGTCATAGCAGAGGTTTGGGAGAGCCAGGTGGACAGGCAGCCGTTCACTCACAGGAGCTTGTCAGTAGTGGTCAACTCAACCTTTATCCATGCACTTACTCTTGTTGCTTTCACTATCACAGCAACCAGCACTAATACCCATTCTCTCTCTCTCTCTCTCTCTCTCTCTCTCTCTCTCTCTCTCTCTCTCTCTCTCTCTCTCTCTCTGTCTCTCTCTCTGTCTCTCTCTCTGTGTGTGTGTGTGTCACCCATCTCTCCCCTCAGTCCCTGGGTGCTAGGAGCAGTGGGCAGCCCTCCCCTCTCCTCCCTTGTGACCTTTGCCTCCATCGTGGAGGAGGAGAAGGAGCAGGAAGCCGCGCTGATACGCAGCCGCGAGAAGCCGCTGGCGCTCATCCAGGTAACATGTCTAGTTTGTGTGCGTAAGTGTTTGCACACTCACCCACAAATGCAGTACACACTCCTTGCGTGACTGAAGTTCTAGCTTGTGTGTGGACCATCCAAGTGGAAAACCTAATGGTGGTGTTTCATGGTTGCATTGCCACAGCTAGCATTTCCTTTCTATCCCTATCTGGCAGGCATGTATCTAATAAACACCACGTTATTTACAGTGCCGGTTAGAAGTGAGGTCTCTTCCAGTTTTGTCTTTAGACAGCCCTCACTACCCGTTCTGTCAACGCCTTCAAAACACTTATTCCCCCTCTGGCTTTCTGCTTGCCATTAAGTAAAACACTCTTATTATCATTAAGCTCTCAGTGTCAGCGTTTTCTCTTTTACCCTCAAATAAAGTGTGGGGTTTTCTGACCACAATATCCCCGGCTCCATCTCCTTTTCTTGTCTTTTTCTGTCCTTCTAGATTGAAGAGCGGGCAATCCAAGACCTTTTGTTCCATTATAAAGCACGCAACAATCCCGATGAGCTGATAGTGGTGGAGAGGTCTTCCAGAGGTCCTATCGCAGTCCCAACCTGGAACAAACACTGATGTTTAGCAGCACAGCCGCTACATACCGTCAAAGTGAGAACATCCCCTGCAGTTGTCCCTCTGTATTATTGGCTGTGTCCCTGCTGCAGCTTCCCAGAAATATCCTGTGATCTATCAGTCCGTGTTGAGATGCACCTCAGACTCCAGCCCGCTGTGGGAGGGGTTTGATGCTAATGTATGCTCGTCTCTGCAGTGTTACTTTAAGTTTTATTTTATTGCTGCTCAACATTTTTTTTTGTATGAGGGAATGAGTGTTCTTTCTGATTTTATTTTATTATTTTGAGTTGTGGGATTACTCCTACTTGTTTGATTTTTGTTTTCTTATAGTGGGATTATATTTTACTTGGCAAACCAATGATATGAAAAGTAACAAAAACTCCCCAATGAATATGTGAAGTTTAAGTTGCCAAAGAAATGGAGATGTTCAAGCCACAAAATGGGTCCAAATTGTGTCACCTTGAGGTGTCAACTTTGGCAGAGCATCATTTGTACTTGAGCTGTTTACCAAGGCACTATGTTTAGTTTATTTTTATGGTCCGTTCTTCTTCTTGATACTTTGATCATTTTGATTGATTGCTTCAGCTGGTTTGCACTGACATGGTAATCTTGCTGGACTCGGTAAATATGTGTATTTTACATACATGTTTAAAATTATTATTTGATGCCGTTATAGTAAATGGTGATTGTGTGGAGCTGGCAGTCACTAGTTATCACTAGTGTGCTTCAGGGAAGGTGGTGTGCCTTTATCAAATAATGACTACAGATACAGCAGCTAAAATATATTTTTTCCTCTGCATTATTTAGTTGTTTTACCCTCCAGCTTTTCTGCTGAAGCTAATGTAAGCTTGGTAGGTACTTACCTTCTGATCTTGACCATGTAATATTGTCTTCAGATGCCATTTGTGTGTGGAGACATCAGGATGTGACTAGAAAATGGCATGTAATAAAATGTCTCACCTGTGCAATGATCCTGCTTCCTGTCTGTGTTTCAGTTTATCTTTCAGTGGACAGAATGAAAAGACAGTGGCAACATTTTCTCAATTATTTTTCCGTGCCTTTTCCGGTCTTTTAATATAGTAGAAATGTGGTCCTTTACTGAAAACTGTAGCTCTCACTGCATCTAATAAAGATTTAATCTGCCCGTCTCCTGACACTTCAGCTGCCCTGCATGAGCAAAGGACCATTATCAAGTCTCAGCCTGTGATTAACTGTGATGACCCTGATCTGAACAGCGAGTGTGGCGATTTAGGGATTTTATTGGCTGTAATTGCAAGTAGAGCATCACATCGGAAGTCGGGGAGAGACCGCTCGTGCGGGAAATATTAATTACACATTAAGATCTATTACTCGGTGCAGAGATGACCCATGAATCAAAGCCTTAGAGGAAAAAGTCTGCTTTACATCACTCCACGACGAGCCGGGGCCAATACCATGGGCCTGGAAACCAATGTGAAATGTTTTCAAAAGGACTGCTCATCCTCAGCGCCTGTGCTCTGAATAAAAATGTAATGTTTTTGCAGGTAGAGGAGTGCCAAACATGTTTTGAAATTAGACCTTGAAGCATGAAAAAGCAGCCTACATAATGTACTTCAATTCAGTTCAATTTTATTTATAGTATCAAATCATAACAAGAGTTATCTCGAGACACTTTACAGATAGAGTAGGTCTAGACCACACTATGAATTCCGAAGCCCCAACAATTCCAGTAATTCCCTCAAGAGCATTAGCAGTAGCTGTTGTGACAGTGGCGAGGAAAAACTCCCTTTTAGGAAGAAACCTCGGCAGACTCAGACTCTTGGTAGGCGGTGTGATGAACAGTGGCAAATAATAGTCACATTAAAGATAATGGAACAGTGACTTCGAAGGCACATCATGTCATACTGAGTAGTGCAGTCTCCTTGAACATGTGCACTCTGTATGAGTGTGTTTACATGCATTGGTGTCCTAGTTTTGGGCTCATTGAGGATATGATGTTTACATGGAACATGACATGAGAAATCTGGTCATTCGTATGATTCTAACAGTATGGAGGTTTCTGATCATCTGTGTGCACTTGTCTCTTTATTGCCCCATCTTCAACGCCACCTGTCATGTTCCAAATGGTTTTTGGTCTGATTTCAACCTAAACCATAAAAGTGAATGATATTACAGTATTTTTTCCCCCACAACTGAACTGTAACGTTCAGGTTGCTTTGGTCAGTTTTGCATTCATACTTGAAGGAAAAGCTGGATCTTTCAACCATTAAAGGCTATACATAACTTTTAGCTTATTAACTATTTAAACCATTATCAATTATGTTCTTTTGTATACCATTTAGCCATTACTTTTAGATATAAGGGTCATTCCTATTATGTTGCAACGGGGCCCGTTGGAGCTGCGGCCCCGCTTTCTTAATCTACAAACATGCGTGTTGCATCCTATAACTGTCGTGGGCTGCGTGTTGGCAATACTGCTGGAGATAGGGTTAGGCGTATGGTTGTGGATGACCTGCTGCGGAAATGCGACATTGTATGTCTGCAGGAAACTTTTTTATCTAAGCAGGATCTAGGAAAATTGAACTTTTTTAATGACAGTTTCCATGGAGCTGGGGAATCCACAGCGGACCTTACTATGGGTATAGTGAGAGGACGGATATCAGGGGGTGTAGCTATCCTATGGCACAAGAAGCTAGACTCAGTGATAAATGTCATCAGGACTGGAGTTGACTGGTGTATTGCTGTACACTGCTGTAAAAATAAAGAGCTTATTATTCTCAATGTATATACACCTTATGAGTGTTCACAGAATGAAGATATATATTTAAATAGGCTTGCCTATATAAATTCCTTTATTCATGAGAATCATTACACAAGTGTTTGTGTTGTAGGGGATATGAATGCAGACCTTACAGACGGCCAGTCACTGTTTGCCAGACATATATTACAGTTTTGTGAGGAGAATAACCTTATATTGTCCAGCCAATTGCTTTTACCAGCAGATAGCTATTCTTAAATAAGTGAAGCTTGGCACACAACATCATGGCTTGACCACTGCATTAGCACTGCTGATGCCCATGCAATCTTGCAATCTATAGAAATTTTATATGGGACATCCATGTCAGACCATGTGCCATTTGCTATGAAGCTTGATGTGGAAAGTCTCCCTGAGTTGACCCAGGGGGTGAATGATAGCTGCAAGACTAACCCTCATGCCCTCCTTAAAAGAACTTACTCTCGACACCTTCGAGGCAAAAATGTACATGTCCAAAAAACTGTTATTAAATCATCATATATCAATATTTTTTTCTGCTTTTTTTTCATAAATCACTTAAACAACTTCTAACCTAATCAAAACCACCAAACATTCAATCATTTTCAGGATTTTAACCCTTTAAATGCCAGTCTATGTATTTGAAGTATGTCATTATTTATTAAAAAAAAACACAAAAAAATGATTTTTTTTCCCATATAATGAATAATATGTAGCTGGGTCTTTGGTGGTGATTAGAGTCTTGGATATGTCAAAGATAAGCAACGAAACTGATTTGATTGCATTAAATCATTTAAACAGTTCTAACCTAATCAAACCCACCAAACATTCAATCATTTTCAGGATTTTAACCCTTTAAATGCCAGTCTATGTATTTGAAGTATGTCATTATTTATTAAAAAAAAAACACAAAAAATGATTTTTTTCCCATATAATGAATAATATGTAGATGGGTCTTTGGTGGTGATTAGAGTCTTGGATATGTCAAAGATAAGCAACAAAACTGATTTGATTGCATTAGTATTTTTTATGTAGTTCCAGATACTCCCTCTGGACACCTTCGAGGCAAAAATGGCCCCATTGACTTCCATTATAACCACATGTTTTGATCTCACTGCCTTTACAGTATAAAACCATGCATTCTGTAATGTCAGCATTTCATTTGGAAGAAAACTAGTCATATTTGACATTTTTACAGTATTTCACCAGATTCAACCATTTTGCCCTTGTAGCCCGATGCATGAAATTATAGTTATATTATGGAGCTCTGTGTGTGTGTGTGTGTGTGTTTGTGTGTATGTGTGTGAGAGTTTGCATAAACCTGTAAGCAAGCAATGATCATTTTAGGGCTGAAAAAAGGCATCTTTTGAAGGATGTATTTCATGTGTCTTTGTAGACGTGCTTGAATAAAAACATTGTGTCCTGCATTTGCTGTAAACTGGTGCTTATCATTTCCAATGGTTTGTGGGACATGGTGGCCCTGAAGACTGGTCTCCCACTATGGACATCCCACAGGCTCCAGGTGGATTCCCCTTTGGACCGGTACACACCAGCCAAGTGTGAAGTCCCATGTATGTTCGACTCTCTTGAGCATCCACATCACTCCATCCTGAGATTGAACACCTCCCGTGTAGGTTTGTCATTTCCTGAATCAGCTGGATCATGTCAGGAGTGAAGAAAAGGTGGAAAGAGGATGCCACATCATGGATTCTTGATATGGCATATCTCGTGGGCTCTGGCATCATGCCGGTCGGTGCTTGAATGTTGTGCAGCGTCTCAGTATTAGATGGAGACCAGACTTGCCAATTCTTCACTGTCCATTCAAGGTTAGGATACATGCATGCACACACACACACACACACGCATACATACACACACACATACACACACACACACACACACACATACACACACACACACACACACACACACAAATATACACACATACACAGACACACACACACATATACACACACACACACACTCACACACACACACGCAAGCACGCGCGCACGCACACACACACACACACACAGAGCTCCATAATATAACTATAATTTCATGCATCGGGCTACAAGGGCAAAATGGTTGAATCTGGTGAAATACTGTAAAAATGTCAAATATGACTAGTTTTCTTCCAAATGAAATGCTGACATTACAGAATGCATGGTTTTATACTGTAAAGGCAGTGAGATCAAAACATGTGGTTATAATGGAAGTCAATGGGGCATTTTTGCCTCGAAGGTGTCCAGAGGGAGTATCTGGAACTACATAAAAAATACTAATGCAATAAAATCTGTTTTGTTGCTTATCTTTGACATATCCAAGCCTCTTACCACCACCAAAGACCCATCTAGATATTATTCATTATATGGGAAAAAAATCATTTTTTGTGTTTTTTTTTTTATAAATAATGACATACTTCAAATACATAAACTGCCATTTAAAGGGTTAAAATCCTGAAAATGATTGAATGTTTGGTGGTTTTGATTAGGTAAGAAGTTGTTTAAGTGATTCATGAAAAAAAAGCGGAAAAAAATATTGATATATGATGATTTAATAACAGTTTTTGTGTGCGTGGACATTTTTGCCTCGAAGGTGTCCAGAGGGTACAAAATGAATCATTTAAGTATAAAAGACATGTAAGACTAAAAAACACTGGATTTAAAAAATTTGACTGAAAAGAAGGATTCCTACAAAATTTCATGCCCATAAGAAGTAACACAGCAAAAATGATCACAAAATGAAAAAAAAAACTTGAGAAAAATGTACAAAAATGACCGAAGAGGGCATGAGGGCTAAATTGGATTGGGCAAAACTTACAAATGATGATCTCTTGACATACTGTATGAAAACTGAGATTCTTCTTGGGAATATTTGTATACCCAAAAATGCTATTATGTGCTCGGATGTGAACTGTAATGATATCTCCCACCGTGAAACCCTCTGTGCCATGTATGACAGTATTGTGGGTGCAATGTGTGAGGCTAGTAGATCATACCCTATTCTACCTGTAAAAACAAACAACATTAAGCCTGGCTGGAACAAGCATGTTGAGGCTCATCATGCAGAAGCTAAGGTAGCATTTAAGGCATGGGTGCAGGCAGGCAGACACAGAATTGGCCCTTCCCTTGAGTATAAAAAGCATACTAGCGCCAGACTCAAATATGCCATCCGCTAAATTGGTAAACATGAACAGGCTATGAGAGCTAACTCTATGGCTGAGAAACATCTGGGTAAGGATGTTATTGGCTTCTGGAAGGAGGTGAGAGGTCTAAACAGGGTCAATACATTGCTTCCGTGTGCTATAGAGGGGGTGTCTGGAGCTGACAATATAGCTGAGCTGTGGAGGCAACACTATTCTGCCTTATTTAACTGTGTTAAAAGTGACTGTCAACAGTTATCCAGAGATAATCACCTCCAGTGAAGTCTGCCAGGCCGTAGCACAGTTATCGGATAAGAAAGCGAGTGGGTCAGACCATATTACAGCAGAGCACCTTAAGTTTGCCAGCCCAAAGGTGGCAGTACTGCTTGCTATTTGCTTTTCTGGATTTATGACCCATGGCATGCTACCTAAATCTATGTTGTCAGTTACTCTTGTGCCTGTCATCAAGGACAAAGCTGGCAAGGTTGGGAGTGTGGATAATTATAGGCCGATAGCCCTAGCCAGTGTGATATCTAAAGTACTGGAAAGAATTCTGCTTGATCGTCTATGTCCTTATATTGGTACCACTGACAATCAATTTGGCTTTAAAGCTAAGCTTGGTACTGATTTGTGTATTTATGCCTTGAAGGAGGCAACACAGGGGGTACATCAGGCAGAATTCATCTATGCTAGTAGGGTTTATTGATGCTTCTAAGGCCTTTGATAGAGTCAATCATTATAAGCTATTTGAAAAACTGAGCCAAAGGGGTGTACCTGTCGGTATTATAAGAATTCTGGCTTACTGGTATGCCAACCAGAATATGCAGGTTAAATGGAGTAATACAGTCTCTGCCTCCTTTGGGGTAAGTAATGGGGTACATCAGGTGGGGCTACTCTCACCAACACTCTTTAACGTGTACATGGATGAGTTATCCAACCAATTGACAAGATGTAAAACACGCTGTATGATTGGTAACACTTTGGTAAATCATCTCATGTATGCAGATGATTTGGCCATTTTCTCTCCCAGCAGTGCTGGTTTTCAGCTGCTACTGAATATCTGCTCTGAATATGGGGTGAAATATGATGTGTTGTATAATGGTAAAAAGAGTGCTGTCTTGATATGTAGGACAAAAATGGACAAACAAGTGATGAGTGTCTGTAATAAAATTAAATATCTGGTTCACTATATTACAGATCAGTTATATGATGATGAGGATATACTCAGGCAGCGTCGCATATTATATGCCCAAGCTAACATGTTGGTAAGAAAATTCCACATGTGCACGGATGACGTCAAAATGAGTCTGTTTAAAGCTTATTGTACTCCTCTGTATACTGCTCCCTTATGGACAAAGTTCAAAAAGGCAAGCATGCAGAAGCTCAAGGTTGCTTATAATGACTGTTTGAGGATACTGCTCAACAAACCCAGGTGCTCTAGTGCAAGTGAGCTGTTCTGTAATGCGGGGGTCAGCACCTTCCAGGCATTGTTGAGGAGTCTCATCTACACATTTATTTGTCGCCTGAACGTCTCCCAAAATAGCATTGTTATTCTATTAGTAAATCCTAGGTTTAGTGCCATACGATACCAATCATCACTATGGAAACACTGGTATAAGTGTCTTTTATAGAAATGGAGTATTGTTGTTTCTTCTGGCTTTTATTTCTTTGTATATGTTTTTATTTGTTTTTAAGGTATGTTGCATGTCATGTCTGTGCCTTTGGAATGGACCTTGAGTCTGGAATAAAAACGTTGATTGATTATGCAGCAACATTTCTGTGCCCATGAATTACTTAAAAATGTGTCAAATATTTATAACAAATGGTTTAAATCTCCTCTCCGTGAACCATCACCTTATCGTGGTGGAGAGGTTTGGGTGTCTCTGTGAACCTGAGGGCTGTGTTGTCTGGAGCTTTGTGCTCCTGGTAGGGTCTCCCAAGGCAAAGTGGTCTCAGGTGAGGGGCCAGACAAAGAATGGTTCAAAAACCCCATGATAGAACGAGGAAGGGATAGAGTGACCCTGCCCGGAGGAAGCCCGGGGCCCCCGTCTGGAGCCAGGCCCAGACGGAGGGCTCTTCGGCGAGCGCCTGGTGGCCGGGTTTGCCACGGAGTCCGGCCGGGCACAGCCCGAACAAGCTACGTGGCACCTCTGTCTCCATCCCATGGGCCCACCACCTGTGGGAGGAACCACTGGGGTCGGGTGCGCTGCCACATGGGTGGCAATGAAGGTCAGGGGCCTCGACGGACCAGACCCGGGCAGCAGACGCTGGCTTTGGGGACGTGGAACGTCACCTCTCTGTGGGGGATGGAGCCGGAACTGGTGCGGGAGGTGGAGCGCTACCGGTTAGATCTGGTGGGGCTTACCTCTACGCACAGTCTCGGTTCTGGAACCGTACTCCTGGATAGGGGTTGGACTCTTTTCTTCTCCGGAGTTGCTCAGGGTGTGCGGCGCCGGGCGGGTGTGGGGGATACTAACAAGCCCCCCGGCTAAGCGCCGCTACGTTGGAGTTTACCCCGGTGGACGAGAGGGTCGCCTCCCTACGCCTGCGGGTGGTGGGGGGAAAACTCTGACTGTTGTTTGTGCATATGCACCAAACAAGAGTTCGGAGTATTAGGCCTTCTTGGAGACATTGAGTGGAGTCCTGCATGGGGGCGCCAGTGGGGGACTCCATTGTTCTGCTGGGGGGACTTCAACGCGCACGTGGGCAATGATGGAGACACATGGAGAGGCGTGATTGGGAGGAACGGCCTCCCTGATCTAAACCAGAGTGGTTGTTTGTTGTTGGACTTCTGTGCTAGTCATGGATTGTCTATAACAAACACCATGTTCGAACATAGGGATGCTCATAAGTGTACCTGGTACCAGAGCACCCTAGGCCGAAGGTCAATGATCGATTTTATAATCGTTTCATCTGATCTGAGGCCGTATGTTTTGGACACTCGGGTGAAGAGAGGGGCAGAGCTGTCAACCGATCACCATCTGGTGGTGAGTTGGGTCAGGGGGGTGGGGGGAAGACTCTGGACAGACCTGGTAAGCCCAAACGTGTAGTGCGGGTAAATTGGGAACGCCTGGAGGAGGCCCCTGTCCAACGGACTTTCAACTCGCACCTCCAGCGGAGCTTTTCGTGCATCCCTGTGGAGGCTGGGGGGCATTGAACCCGAGTGGACAATGTTCAAAGTTTCCATTGCTGAAGCTGCGGCGGGGAGCTGTGGTCTTAGGGTCTTAGGTGCCTCAAGGGGCGGTAACCCACGAACACCGTGGTGGACACCGGTGGTCAGGGAAGCCGTCCGACTGAAGAAGGAGTCTTTCCGGGATATGTTATCCCAGAGGACTCCGGAGGCAGTTGCAGGGCACCGAAGGGCCCTCGAAGGGCTGCAGCCTCTGCCGTGAAAGAGGCAAAGCAGCGGGTGTGGGAGAAGTTCGGAGAAGACATGGAGAAGGACTCTTCGGTCGGCACCAAAGTGCTTCTGGAAAACTGTTCGCCACCTCAGGAGGGGGGAAGCGGGGAACCATCCAAGCTGTGTACAGTAAGGATGGGACACTGTTGACCTCAACTGAGGAGGTAATAGGGCGGTGGAAGGAGCACTTTGAGGAACTCCTGAATCCGACTAATACGCCCTCTATGTTAGAGGCAGAGCTGGAGGATGACGGGGGATTGTCGTCGATTTCCCAGGCGGAGGTCACTGATGTAGTCAAACAACTACACAGTGGCAAAGCCCCTGGGATTGATGAGATCCGTCCGGAAATGCTCAAGGCTCTGGGTGTGGAGGGGCTGTCCTGGTTGACACGTCTCTTCAACATTGCGTGGAAGTCTGGAACAGTGCCAAAGGAGTGGCAGACTGGGGTGGTGGTTCCCCTTTTTAAAAAGGGGGACCAGAGGGTGTGTGCCAATTACAGGGGTATCACACTTCTCAGCCTCCCTGGTAAAGTCTACTCCAAGGTGCTGGAAAGGAGGGTTCGGCCGATAGTCGAACCTCAGATTGAAGAGGAACAATGCGGATTCCGTCCTGGTCGTGGAACAACGGACCAGCTCTTTACTCTCGCAAGGATCCTGGAGGGGGGCCTGGGAGTATGCCCAACCGGTCTACATGTGGTTTGTGGATTTGGAGAAGGCGTATGACCGGGTCCCCCGGGAGATACTGTGGGAGGTTCTGCGGGAGTATGGGGGTGAGGGGGTCTCTACTCAGGGCCATCCAATCTCTGTACGACCAAAGTGAGAGTTGTGTCCGGGTTCTCGGCAGTAAGTCGGACTTATTTCGGGTGAGGGTTGGCCTCCGCCAGGGCTGCGCTTTGTCACCAATCCTGTTTGTAATATTTATGGACAGGATATCGAGGCGTAGTCGGGATGGGGAGGGGTTGCAGTTCGGTGGGCTGGGGATCTCATCGCTGCTCTTTGCAGATGATGTGGTCCTGATGGCATCATCGGCCTGTGACCTTCAGCACTCACTGGATCGGTTCGCAGCCGAGTGTGAAGCGGTTGGGATGAGGATCAGCACCTCTAAATCGGAGGCCATGGTTCTCAGCAGGAAACCGATGGAATGCCTTCTCCAGGTAGGGAATGAGTCCTTACCCCAAGTGAAGGAGTTCAAGTACCTTGGGGTTTTGTTCGCGAGTGAGGGGACAATGGAGCGGGAGATTGGTCGGAGAATCGGCGCAGCGGGTGCGGTATTACATTCCATCTATCGCACCGTTGTGACGAAAAGAGAGCTGAGCCAGAAGGCAAAGCTCTCGATCTACCGGTCAGTTTTTGTTCCTACCCTCACCTATGGTCATGAAGGCTGGGTCATGACCGAAAGAACGAGATCCAGGGTACAAGCGGCCGAAATGGGTTTCCTCAGGAGGGTGGCTGGCGTCTCCCTTAGAGATAGGGTGAGAAGCTCAGTCATCCGTGAGGAGCTCGAGTAGAGCCGCTGCTCCTTTGCGTCGAAAGGAGCCAGTTGAGGTGGTTCGGGCATCTGGTAAGGATGCCCCCTGGGCGCCTCCCTAGGGAGGTGTTCCAGGCACGTCCAGCTGGGCGGAGGCCTCGGGGAAGACCCAGGACTAGGTGGAGGGATTATATCTCCAACCTGGCCTGGGAACGCCTCGGGATCCCCCAGTCGGAGCTGGTTAATGTTGCTCGGGAAAGGGAAGTTTGGGGCCCCCTGCTGGAGCTGCTCCCCCCGCGACCCGACACCGGATAAGCGGACGAAGATGGATGGATGGATGGATGGTTTAAATGATAGATTAGTAAGAATACTTCTTTTTTTGTTTCACTGTACTGAGCTTTTCATTTTATTTATTATTATTTTATTTTTTAACGTGCACGCTTTTACCATGTCCCTAGTGCAAAGTAACAACTCTACAAGAACGAAAAAAGCCATACAATTATAAAATAATATTCTTCAATTATTTTTTTATAGGCCATTTTAAACTCTCATTGAGACCATTTTCATGAAGTGACCAACTTTTTTTTGGAGGGAACTCAAAGGAGTTAAGAAGGATGAGCATAAACTTTAACTCTTGTCTTTTTTTCATGTTTCATGATGTTCACCTGTTTGTCACACTCTCAAAATTCTACCCTGGTAATCTAAATTATGAAGAAAGTTGGTCCGATAAAAATATTTTTTTAAACATATTTGATATTGGCTGACATTCAATTGAACTGACTGACACATTGTTGGTAAAATCATTCAATCATCACCTTGTGAAATGATTAATTTGAAAGCACAAATCATAAACTGCACATTAATACGTTTTTTATTTCTCTCCATGACACCTCCCCGACCCCAAACACAGCATCGCCTATACAGTCTACTGTGCCAGCTCGTCCTTACAGCTATATGATGTTTAACCAAGGGTAATATGTCAACTATATATTCTATGTTTAGTCTGTTTGTATGGCTCCGCCATTACATCAAATGGAAATATTCTGTTTGCGCTGTGCTCCGTCTTCCATCTATCTTTCTAGACATGTTTCCCTATAATTCAGCCTGGCAGCTTGTATGTGTTGAAACAAAGTTTGGCTGAACAGCATGAGTTTGTAGTGTAGGGACTTACTTTGGAATATGTATTGAAATATTAAAAAAAAGGTTACCTCTCCAAGTCCCATCTAATGACCCCAGATAATGTCGACCGGTGTGGCAGTACGCTGAGGCGTGGCGTCGCTCGCTGTGGCCGAGCCAACCCCTTTTTATTGCCTTCCCCTCAGCAAACCCCCGGCCCTACTAGTGCCCTCTTCTGCCGTACGGACGAACGCCAGTTGCCCGTCAGCGGGGCGGATGTTTTGACCTATACTAAAAAGGAGTTGCTTTTTACGCTTCCCTGATTGATTTAGTTTATAGAGACACACACGCTCTCCGTCTAAGGAGAAGCCCTCGCCCGGATCAGGGAACCCGGAGGCGAGACAAGAGGTTAGATACACACTACACCAGACGTCCCCAAAAACACAGGCTCTTATCCCCCTGTATATGACAAGCACTGCCCGAGGGGATCTTTAAAACCAATGATTGTTCTTTAGTACTCACGGTCTCAGCCGTCCTCCCAGGGTCATCGGAGGTCCCTTCCTTCTCAAGGACGCCTGTCTTGCCCTTCTTGGTCGCCGGACTGAGAGAGGGGGATGCTCAGAGGCTCTAACCAGGCCTCGCGGATAGGGAAATGCACTCCCACTAGGAGATAACAGGAGGTCTGCATGTCCAAGTCGATCCCCGCCGGGAGGCAACTCTCCACGGGCGGTTAAAGAGGAGTCACTAACCCCCGTAAGGGGGGGAAACCTTCCCGGCTTGACAGCGGGCAAGACGATTCCAGAGAAAATAAAGAACTGGCAAAGATTGGCTCCCCTAGTCCAAAATCAGACTCAGGTAATTTTTATTATTTTGTGACAAAAGCAGAAATTAAAAGCAAGTGGTCCTCTACAAAATAAAACTAAAACTATATATATATATATAAAAATAAAGATAAAGCCTCTGCTCTAACAGAGGTTTTTTAAAGCTGCTTATCTTTTCCTCCTGGCTCTGTGTCTCCCACACTCATATGAGTGCAGGTAATCTCCTCTCCGGTGTCAAAGAGGGCAAATAAATCTTCCCCAAAACGCAGCGAAAAGAGCGTCTTGGCAAACTAATAGAGCAGAGGCACTTTTTGGCCTCTGTTTAACAGAGGTATTCGAAGCCGCTTCTCAGAGATAGTCTTTTTTTCTTTTTCTTTTCCTCCCTTACACTCAGCGAGCGCAAGGGAACCCCTCTACAGCTGAGAGGGGCATAATGAATCTTCCCCAATGCAACAGAAAGAGCAAGGGTAGATGGAGAAGGCTTCATAGCATCCCGATGCCACCTAAAGCGTTCGGGTAAAAGAGTCCGAAGGGACCCAAAAAGGGACCCAAAAGGGACCCAAAAGGGCTCAAAAGGCACCCAAAAGGGGCACCCAAAAAGGGCACCCAAAAGGGGCTGCTACTCGGCAAAAACACTCATATTTATACACGAAAAACATTTTACTACTCCCAAAATTATCAAAAGGGACGTACTATATGTACTTCCCTATCCTTGTAAGGTAATGTAGGAAACACTTCACAAATAACGTTACAGTAATGAACCTCATGAACTCTACAGCTCGTTTGCTGTGTATGGCCTTCAAGACGCACACACACACAGCTGTATGCACCTTGTCAAGGCCGCAGCTCCTGCCTGTGCTCTTCTTATCTAGGTGTCTAGGTGCTTTCCTACACATGAGACCTCTTTCTGTCATAAAATGCAAAAACAGAGCAGTATGTAAGCAATAGACAGATTAATATATGAGCAAAAACAGATTAATATATAATTAATATAATATAATATATTTTTGGGGGGTTTCAACACACACACTCTAAAGCAATGATATAGTTTGCTTTTCAAAACACATCTATTCTAGTGAATATATAGTTATCCTGGTATACTGACAACGTTATATATGTTGTAAAGCAAGGAATGACATAGATTCTGCCATTTCTTTGTTTTTGGGTTTTCATCTGGCCTCGCGGACAACAATAAGGATTGTAGAAAATACATTTTAGCAATAAGTAGGAGCAAGTTTAGATGTGTTTCTTATGGCTTAATTTAAAGGTGGAGTAGGTAAGCCTTAAAAAACTACCTTTCTGTCATATTTGCTGAAACTAACCCTATGTTCCAGTAGAACTACATGAAGCAGGTCATTAAACAATCTGGCTCCTCTGGCACCACCTACAGCCTGGAGTGTGATTTGCAAAAATCCACCGCTCCCTTTTCAGATGCACCAATCAGGGCCAGGGGGGGTGTCTAACTGCATGTCAATCACTGCTCAGGCACACACATTAATTCTCCCTTGTGGGGGGAGGGGCTTAGGAGACCGTTTTGGGCTTTAGCAGAAAGGGGGGGAGGGACTGAGAAGTTGTCGATGTTCAATTTTTTTGGCTAAGTCCTGGATCCTCACAGTCCTACCTACAGCACCTTTAAGAAAACATTTTTCATGTATATACAAAAAAGTAAAGCTAATCCTTTAAAGACAACTTTAGTCCCAAAACATAATGAGTACTTCAAAACACTTTACTAGTTATAGCCACCTCTTGCTTGTACAATTGAATTTAAGATAGTCCTTACAAACTTCTTATTGCATTCACTGATCTGACACTCGGTTAGTGCAAGTACTACAGGGCAGATAAGGTCACACATTCATGTTGCTGTCATTATGTGTTTTTACTTTCATCAACCTTTGTCTCATTTTTATCTCGACCAGGACTTCAACTTCCTATGTAGGAGAACAACAATGTGCAATGTTTCATAAAAAAACACTTAACCTAAAATCTCTTAATTACAAAGCAAAATCAGCAGTTTTCAGCTAGTTAGTTCACAGCATAGACTGTATAACATAGGTTTACACTTAAACAAATCTACTCAGAAAAGTCCAAAAAAAAGCTGAAACTGAACAATTTCAGTTGCTATAAAAGTGTAATATTTTCTGTTGGTCCAAGGCATACCGGACTGGTAAGGTTAACGTAAAAAAAAACAGTTGGAGAACTATTTAAGAGTCATTAACAATCACTTGACCCTAACAGATGACATTAATAAATGTGGGTTTGGATCTTGCTCATCTAACCTGGCACTATCCAGTCAGAGCAGCTTGGGAATGTAGGAGGTATTCCGTGGAGTGTCTACAACGTACCTTTCTCTCCAAAAACAAATGAATCCTGAAGTTATCCTCACCGTCTGGAAGACGGCCCTATGACTTTCCCATCTGCCTGGAAGGCTTGATGGCCAGGGCCTATCCTCCACCATCTCTCCAAAGAAAGAGTGTACCTTCCCCAAATATGCTACACTGCTCGGTCATGGTCTTCTCTGCAAAACTATGTGCTCTACAGCAGGGATTACTATTGTAACCAGGGGTACTTGGTACCGCAGCAGTATCCAGTGGGTACGTGATAAGATTGTAGAGTAGGTCAACCGATTATAGAATTTTTTTTTTAATTACAATATTATTATTTTTTTACCCAAAGTGTCAGCAAACACAGGACCAAGATATGGATAATGAGTGTGTGAAAACTAGCGAGCAGAGAAGTTGAAATAGTAAGCTAAGAGGCTACAGAATACGTAGCCTAAAGCAGGGATCTTCAACAGGGGGTCCGGGACCCCCAGGGGGTCCTCACAGTCACTCCAGGGGGGCCTCCAAATTATTGTTATTGTTAAAAGTTTTTTCAAAAATTAAAGTCTTAACATGATTCCAACATATTATTAGCAAATATCCACAGATACAGTTCATCCCAAAGGATTGACGGTTTCACATTTGTTTCACATTTAAGGGTTAACATTAAAACATGATTTATAAAATCATGCCAACAAGTATCAGGCTATTTGAATAGCTTAGTATTTTATGCAAAAAAGGTATCTATAAATGCTTTAGGCTGCCATAAAAGTTATTGTAGGACCAGATTAATATGCAACTTCATTTTATACAGTATATGTAGTAGGGGGTCCCTGATCCATAATTAATTTGATCTCAAGTGGGCCAGACCAGTAAACCACTCCAGAAAGGTCAGAAACTTGATCTGCCACAGAGTTTCTTGTCAGCTTGATGTTGGCAACGCAAGTTAATTCTGCTACAACAGCGTTCTAACTCCATTATGGGAAAAGAAATAATGTTACGGACCTGGGAGAGAGGGGTAATATTCTGAGACAAAACTCTGAATTTCTAAGATTAAAATCGTAAATTTACAGAAAAAGAACTCAGATATTTTCTGAGATTAAACTGGTAATTTGGATTTGGAATTAATTACCTTTTCACCCTTTACAAAGTCATCCAGTGGGCCGGATTGGACCCTTTGGCGGGCCGGTTCTGGCCCACGGGCCGTATGTTTGACACCCCTGGCCTAAAGTAATGGATACATGCGTTTAGCTCATAGGCATAATTTACAGGGGGGTATAATCAAATCCGGCCAGTGCAACACCTCCCCCCCCCCCAAAAAAAAATATATGAATAAATAAATAAAAAAAACTAATGTAATTTCCCTAACATAAATAAAGACATTTTCACCAATTTATAGAAAAACTCACAAAAAAGTGTTTGATGCTGAAAATTTCAATTTTGCTCAAAAGTGGAGATCTCGGGGCGCCCTGGTAGCTCACCTGGTTGAGCTTGCGTCCCCTCTCTCTCCCACTTTCCTGTCTTAAGCTGTCCTATCCAATAAAAGGTAAAAAAAGCACCAAAAAATCTTTAAAAGTGGAGATCTCAACCCCCCCCCCAATGTTGAACCCAAAGTTACACCCTTGGTTTAGCTAAAAGTAATGGCTAAATGGTTGGATCTACAAGTTATGTCTAAAGGTTTCTAGCTAAAGTAATGGCTAGATGGTTATAGCTAAAACAAATGGCTAAATAGTTGTAAGTAATGGTTAAAGCTAAATAGATACATCTTTAAAATAGTTAGCTAAAAAAAAAAAAAGGCTTAATGTTTAAAATAGCTAATGGCCAAATGATCATTCCTGTTATGCATCAACGTGTGAGCCTTCTTCTGAAAACTAATGGAAAAAAGAAGAAAAAACTAAATGTATTTTTCATGTTTTAGGCCTATATAAGAATAGTGACATGTTTAACTGTTGAGAAAACATATAGGCCAATCTCAGGCATCCTATAATAATCCTTATGGGTGGACTGGTTTTTATTGGTCGAAACTTTTTGAGCTTGTTGGCCTTAGCTCTGTGAGTGATCCACATTTAGCTAGTTATTATTCTACACATAAACAGAATAAAGAATAATGTTTAAAAAAAAACTTTATTCAAGATGCACTTTATAGGAAGTGGCAGTGTCGGTCAGCCTGATGACCTTAATACCTTAAGAGTTTCTTAAGAGTTATTCATACTCTTCTTTGGCTTGAATGCTGACTTGTAGCTCAGTCGGAGAGGGGGAAAATTTTCGACCAGCCCTTTTTAATCCTATTTAGTGGACATGGAGCCGGTTAGCCCTGGATTACCTGTCCTCTTCACAGCTTTACAAAGATCCTTAGGGCCTCAGGAAGTCTTTCATTGGGAGAGTGTCATTGGCTGGCGTCCTTTTGGTTTTCTCTTTCTGTCAGCCTGACAGCCTCAGAGCCACGTGTCTCCTGGCAAACAGCATGGTTTTGGTGACTTTGACACAAAGCATGTGCCAAACCAAAGGATGTGATGACAGTTGTTGTGAATGTGTAGGAATGTAAGTGATTTCCAGTTTGTTTTTTTTGCAAAGTTTTCAGAAGCTTCTACCTTCAGGAGCATAACTCCTACTTCTCGTATGCATTTCTTTTCTTAAAACTTTTGTAAACACACACCCTTCCCCATTTTAACTGATATTACATGCAAAATAAATTTGAGCACATGATTGTGTTGGGGAGGTGCAACATGTGTACGTTCAAAGGTAGTTAGTCGTGCAACAGAGAACTCAGATTGGACAGATAGTCTAGCAAGCTGTCTGGATTTACCCTGCAGAGATCTGAGGAGCAGTTAACCATAGTCCTCACAAATCCACCAGAGGTTAGAACGCCAACACAAAGGAAGCCCAAGGCAACGGATATCCGGCCAAAATGAGTGAAATCTGGCAGAATTTCCGGCAGCAACGGAGCAATCCTGGAAGTGGAACATCGTGGATATAGACTACAAGACTAGTGGAAGGTCCTAAGTCTATTGATTCCAATGATAGAAGTGAACTTGAACACAGATTATGAACTATTTCGCTCTATAGTCACCAAAGTAAATATTGGACCCATTTTTCACAAGCCACATATCTCCCGAACACTTTTACCCTAAACTGGCATTTTTCAGATGGCCAAAATAGAGACAATTTACCTTACTTTGTTTGAGGCCTTTTTCTGTCTCAGCAACACACTCTCACAACAAAGATAAGCTACATACAGCTACATGGTCCAATTCTGGCTTTGCTTGGTCCTATCTTGCTCTCATAATATAAAGTCAACCTTTTTAAAGCCATAGTTCAACATTTTGGGAAATACACTTAATCACTTTCTTGCCAGATGAGAACGTCTATACCACTCTCATGTCTTCACAGTAAATAGATAGATAGATAGATAGATAGATAGATAGCACTTTATTGTCCGTATACACGGAAATTTGTCTTGCAGTACAAGCTCCAACAATCACCACACAACAACCTAAAAACAAAAGCTATGAACATAGGGACATCAATAAAACATAGATACTTAATTAATATGAGGGGTGGGGGGGGCTAATATAAAGCTATATAAAGCTATATATGCTATGTAAGCTATATATTCTCATTTTTATGCTACGCTTTTATGTGTCGGGCGGGGGGGGATTGTATGCACTTTGAATTTTTTTAAAACAAAGTCTGATTGATTTGTAATGCTGAAATAGTCATTAGATAGTTGCATGCAGTATGTAAAGCTACTCAAGACGGGCTTCTCTCATTGGTCAATCCGTGGATGATCACATGATGAATAAGTGTGGCCCTGACCTCATCAGAGATGGCTCTCCTTCCTCCTCCTTCCTCCTCCTCCTCCTCCTCATTGTTGTTGTCCCCTGTCTCTCCCTCCTCCTCCCCCCCTTGCTGTCTGTGAAAAGTGTTTTATGCAATTGAAAACTGAGTGAAAGGCTGAGAGATAGCTTCTGGTTTTGGAGATTTGAGTGACAGGTTTAAAAAATCGTGTGACATGAAAAGATTTTGTGTGTAAGCAGTTGGAAAAAAACTGTAATCTGTACAAAAACCAAAGTGTAAAAACGACAGTTTTTTGGTTTGCTATTGATTTTTGGTTTTACGTAGATTACGGCTGGCAACTTTGCGCCTGGCCAAGAAATAGTCCCAAACAAAAAACCCCATAAAACACAAATTGTTGTTTTGGTTACATTTGGACTGACGCAGGCTAACTGTTTGTTGTGTTTCTAATCTTTATGCTAAATTAAGATAACCGGCTGCTGGCAGCAGCTTCTTATTGCTGTACAGACACGAGAATGGTATCAATCTTTTTAACTTCTTTTAATGCTGAACTAAATTATAGACTGTGGTGTAGACCGACTCTATCTGTAAAGTGTCCTGAGATAACTTCTCTTATGATTTGACACTATAAATAAAAGTGAATTGAATAGAATTGAACACTACTCTCTGTAAGAAAGTGAAGCGTATTTTCCCAACAATTTCAAACTATTCCTCCATTAAATAAAGGTACATGTTTGTTCCTCCTGTCTTTTCTTTCAAGCTTCCATCTCCAATGACTGCTAATGACATGTTATAACTGTAAATGGACACACCCGTGCAGGGGTGTAGCACAAAATTCTGGGCCCTGTAGAAAGGCATACTCTATGGGCCCCTCCCCGCATCCACAGCTATTCATTCTAGCATCTTTTTGGGCCCTCCTCACATGAGGGCCCTGGGTACACAGTCCCCTTCCCCCCCCCACCCCCCAGTCGGACGCCCCTGCACCTGTGAAAGGCCCAGTGTGTGTTTAAGCGTGCAGTTACAATGACAGATTAGAAAACAATGCTTGAGTTAAAGGCATGGCTGTTTGAGGTGTGTGTGGGTGTGTGTGTGTGTGTGTGTGTGTGTGTCTGTAACCTTCCACATAAATTTTCCAGGATAATTTGAAACCAAGCTTACCACACACGCCAGCCCTTTGGGATAAACCACCCCCCCCTGAAATGAAAGGATTCTCTGTACTGAAGTGATTGCTGCTGCTGCTTCTTCTCTCCACAGACTACGGTGGCCGACAGGGGCAAACGCCCTGCAACTTCAGAAAACACATGCAAATAGACAAAACACAAGCAAATTAAGAAAACAACTTCATTAATTTGACAATACATGTGCAGCATTCAGCAAACGCGCTGCATATACACACAACACAACCAAATATACAAACGCGCTGCAATTAAAAAACGATGCAAAAAGAAAAGCAAACCCCGAAAAAAGAAGCAATGCAAAAAGAAAAATAACTTAATTAATTTGACAACACATGCGCAGCATTCAGCAAACGCGATGCAAATACACAACACAACCAAATACATAAACGCGATGCGAATTAAAAACGATGCAAAAAGAAAAGCAAACCCCGAAAAAAGAAGAGATGCAAAAAGAAAAACAACTTCATTAATTTGACAACACATGCGCAGCATTCAGCAAACGCGATGCAAATACACAACACAACCAAATACATAAACGCGATGCGAATAAAAAACGATGCAAAAAGAAAAGCACACAAACCCCGAAAACAAATGCAAAAGAAAAACGCTGCATCCGAACGGAAGTTCTCCAGACCTCTAGAGGGAACAGCTAATCAGCTGGATTTATGACCCCTTTTCTGCCTTTTTATTAGAGTCGGGTATGGCTGCATAGTAAAAAGAGAACTCCTGTCTCATGCCCTTATTAATAACATAATATAATATATTAGTAATATACAGTCTATTCTCCCGTCTCAGCCGGGAGGCTGGTGCCGTGCTCGAGCTTCGATCTTTTCAAAATAAAAGCTCGCGTTTGGTCGGCTCGTCTTCCTTTGGTGTTTTGGATGTTTTTGAACTAAACAGTACGGCAATCATGCTAATGAATACCATAACTTTTTCAGCAGATGTCTTACTTACAACACAATGGAGCAAGCAAAGCAGTTTTGTCTTTATGTGCAGGCGGGATTTATTCAGTTTGATAAATCCCACGGTAAATTGGCTAGTTAACTAAACAGGGAGGGATTATAAATAGTCTGTTTTTTGTATTTCAAGAGCGTATTGCTCCACAATATGAATACAGATTGGTCACTTATTTTGTTGTATAATCACAATATTACACTTAGCAGTGGAACAGCTGATTTTTTTTGGGCTGGGGGAGAGCATAAAAGTCTATGAGAGAGAGAGAGAGAGAGAGAGAGAGAGAGAGAGAGAGAGAGAGAGAGACATTTAATCTCAGAACGGTGTGCAACGGTGAGATCATAGACTGTAAATATTTAGTCTATGTTTGAGATATGATTTCTCTCGTTTGGTGGGTGTGTCTCGGCTCGGGTCACAGCTGATACTCAATCAGCAGAGACGTGTCTGTAAACTCGTGGTAATAAAACATTTAAAACTGCATCAGTGTTTAACGTTGACGTTTGTTTAAACCACATTAAATAAGAGGGTTTAATTTCCAGGTCCGAAAGCACAACACTTAAGTGTAGACCTCCCTCAAGTGTAATATTGTGATTATACAACAAAATAAGTAACCAATCTGTATTCATATTGTGGAGCAATTCGCTCTTGAAATACAAAAAACAGACTATTTATAATCCCTCCCTGTTTAGTTAACCAGACAATTTACCGTGGGATTTATCAAACTGAATAAATCCCGCCTGCACATAAAGACAAAACTGCTTTGCTTGCTCCATTGTGTTGTAAGTAAGACATCTGCTGAAAAAGTTATGGTATTCATTAGCATGATTGCCGTACTGTTTAGTTCAAAAACATCCAAAACACCAAAGGAAGACGAGCCGACCAAACGCGAGCTTTTATTTTGAAAAGTCGAAGCTCGAGCACGGCACCAGCCTCCCGGCTGAGACGGGAGCATGGACTGTATATTACTAATATATTATATTATGTTATTAATAAGGGCATGAGACAGGAGTTATCTTTTTACTATGCAGCCATACCCGACTCTAATAAAAAGGCAGAAAAGGGGTCATAAATCCAGCTGATTAGCTGCTCCCTCTAGAGGTGAGCTGAGAGGAGAACTTCCCTTGTGGAATCTGGATGCAGAGTTTTTTTGTTGCATTTGTTTTTGGGGTTTGTGTGCTTTTCTTTTTGCATCGTTTTTTATTCGCATCGCGTTTATGTATTTGGTTGTGTTGTGTGTATTTGCATTGCGTTTGCTGAATGCTGCGCATGTGTTGTCAAATTAATGAAGTTGTTTTTCTTTTTGCATCTCTTCTTTTTTTCGGGATTTTCTTTTCTTTTTGCATCTCTTCTTTTTTTCGGGGTTTGCTTTTCTTTTTGCATCGTTTTTTAATTGCAGCGCGTTTGTATATTTGGTTGTGTTGTGTGTATATGCAGCGCCTTTGCTGAATGCTGCACATGTGTTGTCAATTTAATGAAGTTGTTTTCTTAATCTGCTTGTGTTTTGTCTATTTGCATGTGTTTTCTGAAGTTGCAGGGCGTTTGCCCCTGTCGGCCACCCTAACAGACCCTGCATAACCTCAGGCTACTTTTCCTCAACGGCGGAGCAATTCTCCAGTTTACTGTCACTGAGGGTCAGAAGCAGTTTGACTGAAAAGGTTCTGGAAATCCCATTTCTGTCCTTGTGCCTCTGATCCCCAACCAAAACTAACTCTGCTGTCAGCGGTGGGAATATCTCTTCGACAGCCGGGACAAACTAATGTGACTCTCCTGGAAATCCAGTTATCTCTGTGAAAAGGTGGGCGAGGAGACAGAGAGGGGGGTGGCAATACCTGGATATTTGTTCTCTAGTTATGTCATCTCAGAAACTGGTCGCCCATACAATATGTTAACCTGACTCCGCCAGATGGATCGCTTCGCATTTGCTCGGCATATCCATCTGGGAACTTTCCGTTGGAGAACTTTTGGGAAGGGGCGGAAATACTGGTTAGCTGATTGGATGAACCATCTGTCTATCACCACCTATAGTTGGTGATAGACGGGCCAAATCAACCAATCAGATGCACGAAGCGTATGAAAATACAACCACAAGCCCGCCCGCCCCTGCTGCTGCAGGCAAAGCATAGCTCGTTAGCTCAGCATGCAAGCAACATGTCGGTAAAGGATATTTGCCGTTTGTGTAACGAGAATTTAGGAATAAAAGACACCATTTCAGGTTCCCGGATCATATTCCAAAAGAAGGATCCAAGAGAAAAAAAGCATTAGCGAGCGGCTAACAGAATTAGGGCTACCGCTGTCTGAAAATACTGGTTAGCTGATTGGATAAACCATCTGTCTATCACCACCTAACCCACCTCAAAACCAACGCTGATTGGCCCGGTCGTTTGGCTAACGGCTCCAAATTTTTTCCCTCTCAAGATGCCAGACTGATCTGCGAGTGGAAAACTGGAGCTCGCCAGATCAGGACGGTCTCACGAGGCTAACAGTATGTGAGACCATTGTCACGCTGGCTGCATAGTTTCTGAGGTCATGTGTTTCCGATTGAATTTGACACCTTTCTATTCCTTCGTCTTTACTTCTCTCAGTTACCCCAACAGCAGAGAAAGGATTTCCCCTTCTGTTGACAGTTTAAAAAATGAAATGTCTATTGTTTGACACTGGATTTAAATCACTTACTGTCATCACAAAAGACTCTGCACACAAGCCAACAGAGCTTTGTCATGCACCTTGCAGGCATTATTTCATCACTCATCGCTGATCATTTTCCCATTTCGGTGCAACATAACAAGCATCTGTTTTCCCCTCCTCTGCTGAATGTGAGGTTGGTAGAAAAAGGTCAGGTTTTCGCTGGATTGCTCCTAATGAGACACATATTCTAATAATTACACAGGAGGAACCTGAACCTTAGCATCTCTTCTGGCTGATACCGTAAACAAACAAAATGTCACACAACTCCATTCCATAAAAATAGCTGTAATTAGAAAATAGGTAGAACATCAAAGTGCATCGGTGGTGATGTGTTTAACAGGCGTTTCTTTATTGCAGGCCAATTACAGAAGATAACCCATATGGGGTTTTGCTGAAATCAATATCTTTACGCAAAGGTGAATGAGATTATTGATTATATTCAATGTGTCATAATTTTTCAGGAATGTATTGTTTTTTCCAAAATGTTATTCTTGTAAAGAAGGAAACAACACTGAAATTGTTCACAGAACCTTTTAAAGGGGTGATAGAATGATTATATAGGGTATTTTACACTGTTCCTTAAGGTCTCCTAATAGGGTATGTAATATTGGTTAGGTTGAAAATTGCCCAAATGCTGTTTTATTGGGCCCTTAACTACCCTGTGAATATGGCTCTATTTGGAACAAGAGATTTTCTTCCAAATATGGTATGCTCATGAATATTTAGAATGAGCTGCGCGCTGATTGGTTTGAGCGAACTACATAGAAACACATGGGAGACTCGACAGCAGGTCTCATATTTCAGACACTGCAAAGTTATACATTGTTTGTCGGGCTATTTTGTTATTAAATTCACTTCTGAAACTTTTTTAAGCGAGAAATCAACTATATAAAGCTCAAATATGGGCTGTTTTTACGAAAATTGATGGCTAATTGCAAATTTGGTAAGATTGTTTGTCGGAGTTCAGCGGCCGGTGCTGCCTGTGTTGCTGCCTCGCCGCCCGGCCTGCCTTCCTTCACAGACCCCGGCCTGCTGTGAGGTACTTGGAGCTGCGTCACGGCTGTCAGCCCACAGCACTCCATACCCGCGCAAAGTCACTGTTTTTTGGGCTAATGCCTACCAAACGCTGCTGCCCTGACAGAGCTCCAGGGCCTGCAGCGCCCCTCTTCCAGCTAGCTAGTGAGGTGTATTGTCATCCTATTTTATCTGATCATTCTATATAACATGTATTTAAGCTTTATCTGAAGATTTATGACTGGTATCTAAGATTCGACAGGAGACCTGGGATGAACTTTACTTTCACTAGCTAAATGGCCCGAGTGTGAGAGTGAGAGCGCGGTCAGCGAGCTTGTTACACCAGCAATCTCTTACCACATGTTACACACATGTCACGCCACTTATACAAAATCTACCTAAATGTCTTATAAAGCTAACAACGGTGTCCGATTTTAAGATTAGGGGTTTCGTTAGCTGCAACTGTCCCTTCAATCCTAGCTATGTGTAGCTACAAATCACGGATAGTTAGCTTAATTTTCGGCGTAATTCGAGTATATTTACAGTTTGAATTTCGTCACGCCACTTATACAACATCTACCTAAATGCTAACAATGGTGTCCGATTTCAAATTAATGAATATTTGTGAATTTCAGAGGAATTCTAAGAGGAGGCTAGCTTGCTCTCATTGATAGAGCTCCATCCAGCCGCAGGCTCTATCAATGAGACTCGCGGACAAGCGGCGTTTATTTCCCCAATCGTTTGTTTAAATAACTCAACACATTATAATTACACACATTAAAAGATTAACTGGAACCTTTGGTAAGAGATTGCTGGCGTAACAACCTCACTGACCGCTCTCTCACTCACATACACCGGGGCATTTAGCTAGCTGGAAGAGGGGAGCTGCAGGCCCTGGAGCTCTGTCAGAGCAGTGGCGTTTGGTAGTCCATTAGCCCAAAAAAGGGTGACTTTGCGCGGGTATGGAGTGCTGTGGGCTGCCAGCCGTAACGGAGCTAAATTGAGCTCACAGCAGGCCGGGGTCTGTGAAGGAAGGCAGGCCAGGCGGCGAGGCAACAGCACAGGCAGCACCAGCCTGTGTTGAAAAGATTGTGTGTCTCTCTGACTGAGGAACTTTTTCAGAATATAAATACTGCCGAGGTAGTCTATATCCCCAACGTTCCACTTCCGGGATTGCTCTGTAGCCACCGGAAATTCCACCGGATGTCCCTCTTCTCGGCTGGATATCCGTCCCCTTCCTCTTTGTGTTGGGGTTCTAACCTCCGGTGGATTTGTGAGGACTATGGTTAACTGCTCCTCAGTTCTCTGCAGGGTAAATCCAGACAGCTAGCTAGACTATCTGGCCGATCGGAGTATTCTGTTACACGACTAAAACTACTTTTGAACGTACACATGTTCCACCAAAACAAGTTCCTTCCTGAGACTATTTAGCAGAGGCACTGTTGCTCCATCCAGCGCTTAGCGCCGCCCAAGACGATTGTGATTGGTTTAAAGAAATGACAATAAGCCAGAGCACGTTTTTCTCCCATCCCGGAATGCTGTGTGGAACAGCCAGACCCTCCTCCGCAGCTCTGTGGAGGAAAAGTCTGGCAATGCGAGACTATTGCCGAGGTAACTGGGAAATAGCCAGTTAGCTGCTGATGCTGCTAAGTCTGGCTCCATTGACTCCCGTACATATATTTTTCTCAAACGTGGTCTGATGGGGAACACCAGAAGGGGAGGAACTTCTTCTCTCTATTATGAAATGAAAACAGACTTTTGAAATACAAAAATATAATGAAATAAAAGTTAATAATATTTCCTAATAATTACTTTAGTTTCAGTATTTGCATAGTATTTATTATTTCACAATGAACTGTTCAAAACATATCACATATTCCTATAATAATTTACCTAATTATGTCTTTTTTATTTTATATTGAACACTTTGGGGCTCCATACAAATGACATTAGGCATTTGAAAAATAATTGTACAGCTACAAAAAAAGATGCAAAAAACCCTTAAAATGTCATTAAATGTGAGTGCAGTATTGAATTGAGAGAAAGTAGCCATCATGATACATCAGTGCAGTTGATAAAATATACTGGATCATGTGAAGTAATCCAAGCTTTGATGGTCCATCCCAGCAGGCACCTTCCTGACCTAAAGGAAAAAACCCAAAGGCAACGGAGATGTTACACTTCATGGTGCATAAATCCAACTCATGCAGTCAGATTAATGGCCTGAAAAACAAAACTCTTTTTTTATTGGGCTCAACTGTCCAGTTTGCCTCTGGTTCATAGGCCCCAGAGACAAATACTTTGCTAGTAAAAGATTGCTTTATGAGGAATAGATGAGAAGAAGAGGGGAAACATTGCTGTGTTTTTGGAAATTCTTTTTTTTCCTTTCCATATTTGAAGTTGCTGAACATTTTGACTAAATTAATACAAACTCATCAGATGACCGGGAAAGACATCGACATCACTCGAGGTGTTTACTGTTCACTGAATTCTTGCTCCCATTTCATTTTCTGACAACATAATCTCATTCATGTCCTTCCATAGCCACCAACCAATGAATCATCCATTTCACAGTGCGTAATGAGGTGCTAGGTATAGTATTTACGCAAAACAACCCATCAGCAGGGCTCTGTGTTGTGTGTATGTGGACACCTGCTGTTAGTCTCTGACAGCGGCTTTGATTTAGCTTTGCACCGTGCGGGGCGGAGGGACTCGGTCCAAACCATGGCAACCATCTCTCCACACCTGGGAAACACATTGACGAGGCCGCTCTCGGGTCCGTTGTAACTGACTGATAGTTCCATGTACATTTCCAGATGTGGGATTCAATTTCACGGACCTGCGATCAACCTGTCTGACACGCGCCAAAGCAAAGTATGAAAACCAAACCAAAACCAAAGTTATATTTAAAAATAAATAAATAGCTGAAGCTCTATTTTTCAAAACTATGACACCATGCATGTAAAAAAAAAAAAAACTGACATTTTCTTTCTGAGCTCTTCATTTGTATATATTTTTCACACCATTCATGTACACAAAAACCCTGACATTTTCTTTCTTAGCTCTTAATTTGAAATGTTGGTGATTTTGGAGCTCATTTTACTGCTGTATTCACTGTAAAAGCTGCACCATGTGATTGTAAACGAATGAATAAAACTGACTGTCTGTGTGTCCCCTACTGCAGACAGAGTGACACTGTGCAGAGGCACAGCTTCTGTGTGGGCCTTGGAGTTAAGACAAGTGCAACAGAGTAAATGGGATAATCAGGGTTTACAGATCTGGGTGGCTAGTGACGCAGGGCTTTACGCTGCCTAATGGGTCATCTGTGTGTATGCAACAGCCATACCCTGACATGGCTGTTGCCTGTCCCTTCCACTGGGCCTCACCTCCACTCTCATCTGACCCCTGAAGCCCCTCACATGCAAGTGCTGCCTGAACCAGGGACTGTCTGGTGCCTGGACCGAATAGGTTTCTAAATAGGTTTCCCTAAGACAAACAGCCTGTACAGAAAAGCAGGAATAGAATAGTCTCAAAAGGAACATCATGTAGTGCTTTCAAAGACCCTTAATGACTTGAGGTGTATTTAAAGGTGCTTTTACAGTTCCTACCAGGGAGAGGCTGCAGACCCTGATCTGAAAGTGTTAGTGGTCTGGGGGTAACAGGATTATGGGATTACAGAGATAATATGTCCTGTCTGTTTCAAACGACACAAGTCCCATTTCCTTGGTGGCTATTTGAGTTAGTAGCCTACAAGTTACTTTCATGTCACACTTAAATAGGAAATGGTCCCTCTAAGACAGTTATTACTTCATGCCAAAACCTAAAACAGCCCACAGAGGGCGACATGGCCACACCAAGTGAGCTTTACATGCAGATCAGCACCAGTTGAATCTGACAGATTTAAAAACAAAAAATGTCATATTCATTTATTTTAGCTTTTTATTTTTTGAATTCTATATTTTGTTAAAGAAGGATGATTGCACCTGGCTCTAAATATCTTGTAATTTATGAATGAATTCAGGTGCATCAATTCTCCTTTTCAGCAGAAACTATTGAATGGAGTATATCCTGTTAATGTAAATGAACACTTCAAGGCCTACAGATTCAAAGTATTATGAGAATATGCGTAAAGTGTGCCGCTGGTTTACAAAGTGGAGCCTTACAGTGTGATCATGTTGAGCAGGGCTTTCAGTGAGCAGCAGACTATCAGAGGGGGGCGGGGTGAAGCACAGCTGACATCTTCAGACCACAGCTAACTGTTGCAGAAGCCCGCAGCATGTCAAGTGGGCAGGTAACAGTTAACTTCTCCACGAGTGGGAAAAAAGATGTTGAACTAAACAGAGTTGGGGGGAAACAAAGCTGGATTTCCTGAGCACTTTCAAACTGCATCGACGGGATTATTTCTTGGAAGCAAGAGGAGAAAGTAAAATATGTAGGAGCTGTGCGTAAAAATCCACAAGATTCCTGTGAGGGGTTGATCGGAGGGGAGGATTGTGCCAAAGTGCGACTTGAGGAGCAGCTTATTCATGCAAATTCATAAAATCATAGGCGTGCCTTTGGGCGATGGAGTCACAGCCGGAAAAACAAACCCCCTCCTGGATCATCAGAGAGCTTCAAAGACCGTGATGCGCAGCGTTAGGACGCATTGACAGTGTCACCGGGGCACCGGGGCAAATGTTTTAAAAGCAGCGAGAAAAAGAAGAGAAAGTTAGGTCTCGTTTTCTACACGCTTGTTGACTGGCTGCACTTCTTCCTCAACACAACCACCAGCTCGACTGCTGCGCCACTGGATCTCCAACCACAGGGTTACTTTACTGCGCCTTGGGTTATTCATATTTCTCTTCTTCTATGTGTTTACAGTCAATTCGGACGACTTCAGATACTAAGAATCCTGATGCGGATGAAGTTGCAGTCACCCTACGATAAAGAATTTGTGTGCAAAGACGCCATCACTGATTTGCTCCTATTTTGAGAAAGCTCTTTATTTTTTTGTATTTTATTTGGTTGGAATCGCTGAGGACTCCCCCCCCACCCCCCACACCCCCCCCTTCACCATGTCAGAGGACGACAGTAGCTCCACCACCAGCAACATGTCTGACACCGAAGGCAGCAACGTTAGCGTCCTCCACTGGGAGCAAGTGCAGCGGCTGGACGCCATCCTGACGGAGACCATCCCGATCCACGGCCGGGGGAACTTCCCCACTCTGGAGATGCAGCCGCGGCAGATCGTGAAAGTGGTGCGGAGTCGGATGGAGGAGAAGCAGATCCACGTCCGGGACGTTCGGTTAAACGGCTCTGCAGCCAGCCACATCCTGCACGGGGATAGCGGACTTGGCTATAAGGACCTAGACCTCATATTTTGCGCAGATATGAAAGGTGAAAGTGATTTCCAGACTGTGAAGGACATAGTTTTGGACTGTCTCCTGGATTTTTTACCCGACTGTGTGAATAAAGAGAAAATAAGCCCGTTAACGTTAAAGGTACATTCACTCTGACAACTTTTTCTCCCCCCTGCTTTAATTGTTTACTTTTAGAAATGTTATTAGAAATAATTGCATTTGCTTAACGACCATTAACGTTGCGGGCAGCCTAATGTGCAATTATAGTTTAGTGATAGTAAAATGTGTGTTTTCTGTTGTTAAGAGGATTGAGTTAAACCAATTTGGAAGGGCTCCTGAGCTCAGCCACCTAGATCCCATATCCAAGTACATCTGGGTCAATGTACGCTAATAACACAATATTTATAACACAAAGCATGCAGCTGTAACTTATACATACAGATACATGTTTATTAAATATAAAACCTACTTGCACGTTGCAAACTTAGGCCTAAATGTGCATGTGCATGGCTCTGTTGAAGTAATTACTGTACTTTTAAGGCTATTTACTTAATATTTATGTTCTTGCTTTCTCTCTTTCCCTCCCACACACACACACACACACACACACACACACACACACACACAGGAAGCCTATGTGCAGAAGATGGTGAAGGTGTGTAATGACTCAGACCGCTGGAGTCTCATCTCCCTCTCCAACAACCGGGGAAAGAATGTGGAGCTGAAGTTTGTGGACTCTCTTCGGCGGCAGTTTGAGTTCAGCGTGGACTCCTTTCAGATCAAACTGGACTCCCTGCTGCTGTTCTACGAGTGCTCCGAGAACCCAATGACCGAGACCTTCCACCCCACCATCATGGGCGAGAGTGTGTACGGCGACTTCAGCGAGGCCCTGGACCACCTACGTCACAAGTTCATCTGCACCCGGAACCCGGAGGAGATCCGAGGCGGGGGTCTGCTCAAGTACTGTCACCTGCTGGTGAGGGGTTTCCGTGCCGCCTCCGAGTCCGAGATGAAGTCTCTGCAGCGCTACATGTGCTCACGCTTCTTCATCGACTTCTCGGACATTGGCGAGCAGCAGCGTAAGCTGGAGTCCTATCTTCAAAACCACTTTGTAGGCCTGGAGGACCGCAAGTACGACTACCTGATGACCCTCCACGGAGTGGTCAACGAGAGCACAGTGTGCCTGATGGGACACGAGAGGCGGCAGACCTTAGGCCTCATAGCCATGCTGGCGGTGCGCGTTCTCGCCGAGCAGAACGTCATCCCCAACGTGGCTAATGTTACCTGTTACTACCAACCTGCTCCTTATGTGGCAGATGGCAACTTCAGTAACTACTACATAGCCCAGGTTCAGCCGGTGTTTGCTTGCCAGCAGCATGCGTACTCCACCTGGCTGCCCTGTAACTGAGTCAGCCCTGAGGAAAGGTGGAGGGAGAGAGTCTGAGCTGTTTAAACAGGAATGAGCAGCATACTCGCCGCCTCAAACCTGCCCAGTGTTTGACAGCTGCCAGAAAAAAAAGGAGTCTTCTTTTTTAATGTTTTGCATCAAAGCTTGCGTTTTTGTTCATAAATTGAGTATGAACGGTTGGCTTTCACCTCGAGTACTTATTTCAATGTGAATATCTCACATTTTCTGATTTTTAAAATGCCAACGTCAACTGATCCTGCCCAGACCAACCAGGTTTGGAAAAGACTCATTTGGGTAGCTTGGCAATCAGGGCTAATTGCAAATGTGTGATGGCCTTTGAATGCGTGCAGCACAACTGTCATCCAAACTGCGCGAGACTGATTGAATCTGTCAAGAACTGATTAGCCAGCACGTTCCAACGGCAGAGCAAACAAACGGCTGCATCAGGGCCCTGACAGCTACTACTACACACACACACACACACACACACACACACACACACACTCACCTAGACTCTGCTGTATGCCAGCTTAACTGAGGCAAGATGCTGTTAAATTAGTTTGGATAACAAACTGGCATCTCCGCCATGCATTTGGATATAATTATGGTTGTTTACACACCAAAGATTTTTTGGGGATTGTTTCTAACATTAAAACCCTATTTTGATTGGGTGGTAAATAAACAAAACATGAAACTATGTCTATTTGTATATGTGAACATATGTGTGTTTATAAGTGCCTATAAAAGAATGATTTTTGTGGATTAGCCCCACTGTGTTTATAGTCAGGCACACAAGACAATAGCACCCCAGAGGCTTGTGAATGTATATGTGAAATCATGCAGTCACTGTTTGTATTTTTGGACGAAAAAGAGCACTATGCATTAGTGTGGATTTTGCAGTAAAGTATTATTCAAATGTGTGATCGACGGATCCGATTCACAGGGTACATTTTCGATTGAATATTAATCAGATTGGGGGGGTTTTCTGTTACAATTTCTGTTACCAATTTTGCTTGGATATAAAATAGATTCTCACAGAATAATATAAGGGGGGGCAATTCACCACATCCATGGTGAAAAGGCATACAAATAAAACATTGATTTTGGGATTTTATTTTTCAATATCAGATCGCTCAAACCAAAACTGATTTTAATTGGAGAATCAATTCTTTGAACCCAGCCCTATGCTGTATGGCATGCCCCAAATGAATACAGGAAATTGCACGTGTTATGAGAAAGGATGACAAGCCTTTTTTAAATCATCAGCAACAAGGAAAAAGTTTACTCGCACACAATTTTCTGTATATTTTGTACGGTGGTGCTTCTCTTTTTCTCATCTGAGAAAAAAACAACTATTTCTCAAGAACTATATAAGAGAGAGAGAGAGAGAGAGAGAGAGAGAGAGGAAAGCCTGCAGAAGGCTATTTGCAGAGACAGCTCAGATGATGAGACACTATTTGCTGTAGCACCCTGGCAGGGAATTCCTCAGCTGCTGCTGAAGAGCTTGAACTTAGCTGGGGTTGGGTCTGCAGCCGCTCTGTTCAGAGTTCAGAAAATGTTGTGCCAAACATTTCATTGGCCCCGCTCATAGCCCTAAAGTAGAATAGGGGCCATATGTTGACGTAGGAAAATATGCTGTGTTGATATAGAAGATGGATGGATGGATGGATGGATATAGAAGATGGGGAGATAGGCAGTAGAGGGAGAAAAAGGGAGCGGAAGGAAAAGGTAGTGGTTACAAAGCAGGAGGGAGAGTGCGTCGTTGGTCTGGAGAGATGGGTGCAGCTGGAGATGGGGTTCATCCCTCTAGGGCTACCACCACCACGCGTTACTGTACAAACGGTCTCTGTTAGGGTCAGACTACAACCGACCGGGCAGTTCTGCAGCTCTCCCCTTTTTTCAGGAAGATCAATCGTTCTGTTATCAGCATTTGCTCTCGTTTTTAATCAGGAGTGTTGCTTCAAAAAAAAAGAGTGGAAACTAAAGAAAAATTGCATACATTCACACCAGCTTCAGGAGACTTTAAGTAACCTTCGTTTCATTTGTGAGGTTGCTTTAAATGATGCTTATTCATGTTCTTTTTTTTATGATTCATTCCACACCATTTTAAAGAACTGTGTACATATATGAATACATGCTTCAGCTTTTGCCAACTCACTTACTCCTTGCAAACTATACTGCAGCCTTTCCTTTTGAAAAAAAAATATGAATGGTTAAATTACAAGCATTAAAAGGTATTTTAGGCCCAGAAGACTAGCATCAACGTAACACTGCGTTGAAAAAAAGACACATTCTCTGGCTGAAAAATCATTTCTTTCTCATCCTGATTCTGATAATCCCCTCTTGGTTGTTTTATTTTCTCAGTGATTGTCCACGTCGATAGTATCCTTTGGATTGTGCAGACAATGTATTGTCATTTTATACTCAGTGAAGTCCTAACAGCTGACTTGCTAGCTAGCTCCAGTCTGCCTGTCAGTTAGTGCTCGTGCCTGTCATTTAGAGGTTTGGGTTACTGCATTGTCTTGTATGCGTCGTCTCAAATATCTGTTTCTGTTCATGCAGTCTTTTACAAATCACACTTTGAAAAAAAAAAAAAGATCCTTGTCTTGTATGTATATTTTTTAATGATTGTTATTTTTATAAATGTATCAGACACTGCGGGTGTTGCAGTGCTTTTGAATCTGTGATTGGGCTTCAAAGGATATGTTCTCAATAGCTTTTTTGCTATGTTATGTCATGTGTCCAATGGGTCAAAAGGTTAAAGATGTTTTCATCAATAAAATATCTGAAAACCAGATTTGTCATGTCTCTCGTTTTTTTATTAGTTTGAGTCTAGATCAAGTTGACTGCACTGGTTTGGTTCAGAAGGAAACCTGCCAAAAATGAGGAAATGCTCATGTATCGATACAATTCAGTTTGATTCTTTTTAAATAACAGTGAGAGTGTCTCTTTTCATTGATGTTACTCAGGGGCTTTCAGACGGGTTCCCTGCCTAGTGCCTACACACTCAGGGCCTGATTTACTAACACTGGCGCAGTTTGCGCTGCGTCTGTTTATGCGAGTTCGGTAATAGCGCACGCTATGCTTCCACATTTTGCGTAGTATTTATCAACCCTGACACCCATCAGGCAATCAGCGTCTTTCTCCGCCCACTATACCGTAAATTGCGCTGTAACAAAGCGCTACTGGTGCTATGATACGGCTGAGTGCAGACTGCGATATTCCCACAGCTGATGCTATGACTGTTTAAATGATCCTGATGCCAATATTTGTAATGTAGCGAGGAGTTTAACAGCTGCTGGAATGGGATGTGAACGCTGAGTGGGAGACTCAATTTAATCTTTGATTTCTTCCAGTAACTCTAATATTGCACGGCTGCTTGATCTGTAACGCTAAATGATGTTGTGTTCACTGACAAAGTGTGATTCTTGTGTTAACGATATTTTCAGCCTCGCCTATGTCTTCGTCTTGCTCAGATTACTGTTTCCATTTCACCAGCGGCATAAAGGTCTACGAGGAAACTCGACTGCGGCTGGTTCAGACCTGCTTTTAAGAGGCGGAGAATTTCCCCCGCAGAATAGAGACGCTCTTACTGACAGTCTTTGTAAATACCACGGAATATATAATTAGGTGCACTTTGCGCTTATCCTCCCACCTTTTTGGGTGGAACTCCCACTTTCCCCACAACCCTCCCACGAACGCATATTGAAAGCGCAACTTGTCTCTTCTTGCTCATGTGGCAGACAATCTGAGATTTTACCCAAGTGCGCCCCGTTTGTAAATAGCTCGCATCGGTTACGTCCGTCTTTGCGACCAATTAGCGCCTGGAAACAGGCGCAAACGGCTTGATAAATCTAGCCCTCAGAAAGGAAAATCCCTACCATGGCCTGCCGGGCCCAACAGGCCCAGCCAGAAACCCGTCCAGAACTGGCCCGCAGCTGCCAGAAAGAGCTGTTGTTGAATGTGAGGGGATTTGCATACCCTCAAAAAAGAAACTTCAACGCTTTTGTAGAATGAATATATTTGCCTGCTCATCAAATTCTCCCTGTTAACAGCCCCCCCACACCCCCACCTCCCCATACTCTGACAGCAATGCAGCTAAGGCCTGCTAGTCCAACTGTCTCATGGCTGTCAGGCTGCAACAAAACTCTCCACAGCAGAGCTGCCTGTCGCAGATAACAAACTGTCCTACGTATAGAGGGATATGGAGAAGAGAAGAAGAAAAGGCAGAATGAGTAAGACATGTAGGCCATGACACAGTGCTATTAATAGCAGACTTGATAAGAACATGATTGCTTTCACTCAATTGCATTTACAGCTCATTAATCTGGGCCATCTGAAGGAATGATTGACAGGTTGAGGCTAAATGGAAATGCACATTCAGGCACATGAACAAACATTTGTTGTATACCTTTGATTGGTTTTTCATAAAGGATAGGATCACATTTTTTCAAGTCTACCATAAAACAAGCATGCCCATATGTACGTTGAAAGAATTTTGTATAAAATAGACTAGATAGGACTTGATATTATCTTCAGCTGAACTTTAGAATGTATTGTTGCACAGAACGAGGACTGTAGATGTTGTCCCCCATTACTTGTATTGAAATCACATCAGGAAGGGATATTTAAAGGACAGGAGGAAGTGAATGCAGCGACCACAAACACTTTGTACATGTGGACATGTGAGATAGACTAACAAATGGAAACTATCCTTTAAAGTGTTCACATGATGACTGAGATGCAGGAATGTCATATTGTTGGATGGCTTCCTGAGCGACGCGCCTATTTCTAGCATTTAAAAATAGATCTGCTTCTTTGATGTCTTGCATTTTTTTCATTTAATCAGTTTTATCAAGTCTTACCTTCGTATAGAAACATTATTTTTATTGCACTATTGCTTCCAGCCACCAGTGGCAGCACTCAGCAAACTAGAAAGCTATCAGGAACATTTTAAGAGTTATGTGCCGTCTTTGATTTTACATGGACTCAGTTTTAGGGAATTCACCCTGACTCCATCAGTCACGTTTGTTCAACTAAGGTGGGTTTATATTTTCTATTATCTGACACAAAAGTTGCTTTAAAGCAGCAAAAATCATCATTGTTATATTACAGTTTATTCCAACAGCTTAAACACATTTTCAAAACTGTGTCTCCTTTTTTCAAAACTCTACACACAATTCCCAAAACTGCACACACAAAATGCTAAATGCCTCACATCTCCTTCAAAATGAAACTGCATTCAAAATACCATAAACACATCTCAAAAACACTTTTTTCATAATAGTACATTTTTGGATATACCATGTACACACTGTTGTTCTAAATCTGAAGCTCTTTTGTCTTTCATACAGTACAGGCCAAAAGTTTGGACACACCTTCTCATTCAATGCATTTCCTTTTTTATTTTCATGACTATTTACATTGTAGATTCTCACTGAAGGCATCAAAACTATGAATGAACACATATGGAATTATGTACTTAACAAAAAAGTGTGAAATAACTGAAAACATGTCTTATATTTTAGATTCTTCAAAGTAGCCACCCTTTGCTTTTTTATTAATAAGGGAAAAAATTCCACTAATGAACCCTGACAAAGCACACCTGTGAAGGTAAAACCATTTCAGGTGACTACCTCATGAAGCTCATTGAGAGAACACCAAGGGTTTGCAGAGTTATCAAAAAAAGCAAAGTGTGGCTACTTTGAAGAATCTAAAATATAAGACATGTTTTCAGTTATTTCACACTTTTTTGTTAAGTACATAATTCCATATGTGTTCATTCATAGTTTTGATGCCTTCAGTGAGAATCTAGGATGCAAATAGTCATGAAAATAAAGGAAACGTATTGAATGAGAAGGTGTGTCCAAACTTTTGGCCTGTACTGTAGGTTTATATCTACATTTACAATGTTCTAGAGAGAAAGTAATCTGCTGAGAGTGGTTGAAAAATGTTACAGTGAAACAGAAAATATTTATTGGGCACAACATTACGTTTGTAAGAGTAGCACAGTGTTGTATGAAACAAGAAAACAAAAGTACAAACATATGTAAACCAAAGATATAATTTTTACAATAAAGGTATGTGTGTGTGTGTGTGTGTGTGTGTGTGTGTGTGTGTGTGTTTGTGCGAGCTTGTGTGTCGAGGCGGGAGAGGGGGGGAATTGTATGCACTTTGTGCAAAACAAAGTCTAATTGATTTGTAATGCTGAAATAGTCATTAGATAGTTGCTTGCAGTTTGGACGCCACTGTAAAGCTACTCAAGATGGGCTTCTCTCATTGGTCAATCCGTGGTTGAATCCCAGTTAACTCAAGACAATCCACTGACCTGGTTGTGAGCAGTTTCATGATGATGAATAAGTGTGGCGCTCATCTCATCAGAGATGAGCGCCACACTTTCTCTCCTTCCTCCTCCTCCTCCTCCTCCTCCTCGTTGTTGTCCCCTGTCTCTCCCTCCTCCTCCCCCCCTTGCTCTCTGTCTATTGTTGGCATCCATTGTTCCAAACAGGTAATCTGACCTTTGACCTATGTATAGGTATAATACTAAAGCAGTGATTGGTTAGTGTTCAGTTATGACATAATGTGTTTGCACATGTGAGGAGTGTGTGTGTGTGCCCTGGTAAATAAGTGTAGCATTTTGATTGGTTGTGTTTAGAAAAGGAAAGCAAGTCACTTCCTGTTAGATTTTTGTGTTTTAGTTAGAGAATTGTGTGTAGTGTTTTGAAAGAAGTGTTTTATGCAATTGAAAACTGAGTGAAAGGCTGAGAAATAGCTTCTGGTTTTGGAGATTTGCTGTGTAGTTTTGCACTTTGAGTGAGAGGTTTCAAAAATCGTGTGACATGAAAAGATTTTGTCTGCAAGCAGTTGGAAAAAACTGTAACAATGGATCAAATAACTTTGTTTAATGTGAACAGTGTCACTCAAAGTAATGAGCACACATGGAATTATCGCCTGAGTTCTACTCTCTACGCTTTCAACTCATTGTTTTGGTTTAAAAGGACAGTTCACCCCAAATTAAAAATACACATTTCCTCTTACCTGTAGTGCTATTTCTCAATCTAGATAGTTTTGGTGTGAGTTCCCCAGTGTTTGAGATATCGTCCGTTGAGATGTTTGCTTTCTCTCCAATATAATAGAACTAGTTGGCACTGTGCTTGTGGTGCTCAAAGCGCCAAAACATACATTTGAAAAAATCAACAGCAATGTGTCTTTCCAGTTGCAGCTTGGCCGGAGAGGATGAGCCTCTCGTCCACGAGTACGCTTCCTTCTGCGTAGTGATTCGGTTGGCTGGTGTAGTTCGGTAGAAAGAAACTAGTTCCTACATGAAACTGCTCACAACCAGGTCAGTGGATTGTCTTGAGTTAACTGGGTCATGACATCTGCAGAGAGACATTGCTGTTGAGTTTTTCAAATGTTTTTTTTGGCGCTTTGAGCACCACAAGCCGTGTGCAATATAGTTCCATTATATTGTAGAGAAGGCAGACATCTGTGCAGCCAATATCTCCAACACAGGGCAACTCACACCAAAACAATTTAGACTGATAAATAGCACTACAAGCAAGAGGAAACATATGTATTTTTGATTTTTTTTTTTGACCTTTGAGCACCTGCAACTTTATTGTTTTTGTTCATTCTTACTGCTCTCATCAGCCGCAGAAGGCAGCTGCTTTTAGCGTAATTTGCTCTGATAACCCACTGTACACAGTTCAGCACCAAATGGCAGACAAAGTTAGTGACTAGTTGGTTAAGATAGTTTAGCATTTAGCTCCCCTCCCTTTATTTCGCTCAGGAGTTGGTTGGGACTAGGGTTTAATCCCGGGAAATGGGATTCCCGGGAAATCTGATCAAAACCATTTCCCGTCTCCCGGGAAATGTTATGACGGGAAACGGGAAATCAAATTAAAAAAAAAAGGCAAGGAGCGTGTCTATTATTCTCATACGGTAACGTTGATGCAGGCGATGGTAGCTACAGTAATACAGGCTCCCTAAATCATTACACAGGCTCAATACATTCATTCATTAAAGAAGAAGAAGAAGAAGAAGAAGAAGTTCATTACGCGGCACGCACTACGCAGCTGGGCTACCTAACTCCGTTAATGATGTCTGCGGCCAGCTGTTTGGGAGCATTTTGAAAGACCAGACAATGAAACAGCTCAAGTTGTGTGACCGGTTTATAAGGTGTATTTGTATTTAGTGATTATCCCCGTTTGCAGCCTCTGACACATCCTCAACAGGCACAGAATGGATTTCGATAACGTAATGGTTTAGAAATCATTCAATGGTGTACTTAAGCATATTTCGTTAGTTTTTATAATAGATTTCTATAAAACATTGATTATATAAGGGTTGCCTAGATTTTCAGAAGACAAGTCCCAGACATTCCACCTGGCATTTCATAATTAGCACTGCAGCACGCAGCTCACTTGATCACGCAGCAGAATTGATCATTGAAAACTGTGTTGATAATGGACATAAACTGTGTTCTTTAGTCCTAAAAATGATACAAATAATATAAAAAATGTCAGTTTGGGATTTTGGGAACGCATATTTGAATAATATCGATACAGTACTTGGGCTAAAAACAAACCAAAAAAACAGCCATTTCTCGGCCATTTCCCGGGATTCCCGGAATATGGGCTGTCTATTTCCCGGGATCTGATTCATCTCATTTTCGGGAAAAATATTAAACCCTAGTTGGGACAAAAAACAGCACTAAAAGTAAAGTAAATATTGGAGACAACAACAAATGAATGCTTACATCACTCTGTGTCTGCTTGATGTGCGTATAGGCAAGGATTTGCTAACACATTCCCTATTTTAACTTTATAAGTAACATATGTCAATGTTGTTTACCGCTTTGTTACATTGCCCCCAAGTGGCGGGTTTAAATGCCAGAATTCCTACCTTTACAGGCTAACGTCATCAATACATCATGGCTTAAAAACACTAAGGGCCCTATCTTGCACTCAGCGCAATTGCCTTTGTACACCGACGCATGTATGATTCCTATTTTGCACCCGACGCACAGCGGACTTTTCCCTCCACAGACGCACGTCAGTAATTTAGGGAATGTATTTGCATCCCCCGGGGGGTGGTTCAGCAAAAAGAGGAGGCGTGTTCCGGCGCAAACGTTCCCTGGTGCTATTTTGCAGTTTCAGAAAACAATTCCGGCACTGACCAGGAAAAACCTGGTCTAAAGTCAATGGTGCTAGTCTAAAGTCAGTGGTGCTAGTCTAAAGTCAGTGGTGCTAGTCTAAAGTCAGTGGTGCTAGTCTAAAGTCAGTAGCGCGTTATTCAGATGCTATTTTAGGGGCGCATGCTTGGCCATAATGTAGCGTGTGCACAACGCACATACACTTTGCTTCTCTCAGCTACACAGACGCATGCAGTTCCCATTTTTGCAAACCATACATAATTACAAAGATAAATATTACTGAAAATGCGCTTCAGGTGTTTGGATCGGTCAGGAGGCACTTTATAGTACAGTCCTCAAAAAGTCCCAGCATTCTTTGTGGCTTGTTGTGTTTTACACAACATTTCCATGAATCATGGATGTGTTGATGACATAAATGAGGAAATATTAGAGGACTTAAGGAGACATGATGTTGCAAGTGGCAATGCGCGATGAGGAAAGGGCACAGCAGGTGCAGGTGGTGCGTTTGGAGGCCCACGCTCCATGGCTGCAGCAATCCTCTCCAGACTTGAGGAGATGCGCCCGAGAGGCCGCAGCAGCATCACCACCCGGTCAAGACGGCATTTATTACTTTGCCACATCTTGGACAGCTCCCGCTGGCGTGCGCCAGGCAAATCCGCCGTCATAATAGCAATCCGCCACGGAACGAGCGCGCCTGCTCTTAAAGGGAATGTGAGATGACGCTCCGATTGGTTTATTGCACGTTATGCCCAAACCACACCTAGCTACTGCAGACCAACCCATTTTAGATTTGCGTCGGGAGTCATTTATCCCGCTGGTATAAGAGCAACAGCGCCGGAGATCCGCCCACAAAGCTCCTTGCGTTTCACGTTTGATACTTGCGTTTCAGATCGTTAAAATAGGGCCCTAAAACTATTTAACATCAAAGTCGTTATCTTTACCTTTAACCAGCAGGAATGCTTTTGCTCACTATGTCTCATACTTGGTGCTACTTCTAGTCTTAACCTTAATTTCAAGCATGCCTTTACTTAATCCCTTCTTAAGAACCCTTCTCATTTGTGGTTTGCTGTAAAGGAGTCAGATTGATGTAACAACGGCGCCGAAGGACCTCCATCTCAGGTCCCTAATTTGAGATGCTGCATCAAACCAAATAGCCCTCTTAATTTCAGGGAGCTTTGATTTGAAAGTTTAAAGAGTGAGTTGCGAAAGACTCTTCCCGCAGTAGCCAGCTGGCAGCGGGTGATAGCTAAAGCCGACCACAGAGTGAATCCACACAGTATGTGCCAGTGAATGTCTTTATAATAACCTGTTTACCTTTGAATAAATGCTCAGACACTTGTCATTCATCCTCCAGTCAGTTCCTCGTCCCTCCTGCTTGTCAGAGTGCTCAGCCGCTCTCTAATGGATTTTCCACTGCAAGGTTTTGGGATATTTCTCCTTTTCCCCTCTCTATTGCTGTGAAGAATTTTTTCCAGATGAAAGTTTTTATGGAATAAGAGGGAAGGGAGGGTGGCTGGATCAAACAGACTGGTTCAGAGTGCAGTCCGCTGATGAGGAGGCCAATCTGACTTGTTGTTTCAATTTACAATAGTACTTAGTTTCAGTAATAAGAACATTTCGTCATTATATTTTTTCACTTATTTAGGGAGTGTGGGATAACACTGAACAGACAGCATGAGTGCAGCTGCACTCCCCCCCCACACACACACACACACACACATACACACACACACACACACACACACACACACACACACACACACACACACACACACACACACACACACACACAATTCCAGAGTGGTGAGTTGACACAAACAGTAAGGAAACATTCATCGTGCATGTTAACAGCCATGGGGGAGATAAAGAGTCAGTGAGAGTCGACTGCAGGTCAAAGATAGCTGGACCTGCAGCACACTACTGGTCTCAGTGAAACATTATCAGAATCAGTGTGTGCCTCTGCACTCACCAAGCCTCCAAACAACAAACTGCCTCAAACTCAAACTGCAGACTCTTATGTGGTCCTCGGGTCAAATTTGTCCCGTTTACAAGACAATTGTTCATAAAATAGTTTTGCTCTTTTGTTTGCTCTGTTTATGAATAAAAATGCATCGGTTAATTTTGACCTTAGGATATCCTGGCTAATATTTGACATATACCAGTCTGTTATAATCCAAAACAACTAATATAGGGGCAACAAAAGACTGGGAAAGTTGAAACTTGAGGAATGCTCAAAAAACACCCGGAACATTCAACAGGTGAACAGGTTAATTGGTCATCATATGGTATAAAAGGAGCATCCCCAAAAGGCTCAGTGGTTCACAAGCAAGGATGGGGCGAGGTTCACCACTTTGTGAACAACTGTTTGAGCTAATAGTCCAACAATTTAAGAACAACGTTTCTTAAAACGTACTTTTGCAAGGAATTTAGGGATTTCATCATCCACAGTCCATAATCTCATCAAAAGATTCAGAGAATCTGGAGAAATCTCTGCATGTAAGCAGCAAGGCTGAAAACCAACATTGAATGCCTGTGACCTTTGATTCCTCAGGCACCACTGCATTAAAAACCGACATCATTATTTAAATTACCATGTGGGCTCAGGAACACTTCGGAAAACCATTGGCAGTTAACACAGCTGGTCTCTACATCTACAAGTACAAGTTAAAACTCTACCATGCAAAGCCAAAGCCATATATCAATAACACCCAGAAACGCCGCCGGCTTTTCTGGGCCCGAGCTCATCTGAGATGGACTGACGCAAAGGGGAAAAGTGTGCTGTGGTCTGACGAGTCCACATTTCAAATCGTTTTTGGAAATCATGGATGTCATGTCCTCCGGGCCAAAGAGGAAAGGCCATCCAGATTGTTATCAGCACTAAGTTCAAAAGCCTGCATCTGTGATGGTATTGGGGTGTGTTAGTGCCCATGGCATTGGTAACTTGCCCATCTGTGAAGGCACCATTAATGCTGAAAGGTACATACAGGTTTTGGAGCAACACATGCTGTCATCCAAGCAACGTCTTTTTCGGGACGTCCCTGCTGATTTCAGCAAGACAATGCTAAGCCACATTCTGCACGTGTTACAACAGTGTGGCTTCGTAGTAAAAGAGTGCAGGTACTAGACTGGTAGTATATACCGTATATAGTATAGGTACTAGACTGGCCTGTCTGCAGTCCAGACCTGTCTCCCATTGAAAATGTGTGATGCATTATGAAGCGCAAAATACGACAACGGAGACCCCGGACTGTTGAGTAATTGAAGATGTACATCAAGCAAGAATGGGAAAGAATTCCACCTACAAAGCTTCAACAATTAGTGTCCCCAGTTCCCAAATGCTTGTTGGGTGTCCCAGCTTTTTTGGAACGTGTTGCAGGTATCAAATTCAAAATGAGTGAATATTTGCAAAAAAACAATAAAGTTGATCAGTTTGAACATTTAATATCTTGTCTTTGTAGTGTATTCAATTGAAGATAGGTTGAAAAGTATTTGCAAATATTGTATTCTGTTTTTATTTATGTTTTACACAACGTTCCAACTTCATTGGAATTGGGGTTTGGAGTTGAAATGAGTTGGACTGAAGTTGGCTAAGAAAATGTAAGACAGAATTTGGTGATAAATTATACTTTTCTATCCTTTGTAAACAAGCCAACCAGAAGGAGTCAGTTTTTATGCAGTAGGACAACATGTGCATGGTCGACGGGTATAAGACAATACAAGGGTTAAATCAAGGCTGAGAGCTTTTCTTTTTCATGCTGCCTTTAAAAAAACAAAGTCATTTCTGTACTGTACCCTTTTAGTCTTCTATTTCATACTTGTTTTATTCTAATTGAGCTGGTTTTATATTCTCTTTAACGGATGTTTTAACTGCTCTTTAATGATTTTAAAAGCACATTAAATTGCCTTGTTGCTGAAATGTGCTATAAAAATAAAGCTGCCTTGCCTTGCCTCAAACTCACGTACATCACATTCCTTGCAGGCTCTTCAGGCTGAGCGACGCAACTTCAAATGAATGTCACATATCTGGGAAACTGGGGATGGACATAACAGAGAAAATCATTTCCTACATGGACATCATTCAACTGGATGATTACAGTTAGATTGGCAGTGATAGAAACTGTCGTGATAACGTCTGTGTTCTCTCAAAAAGGGATCTATAAAGAAGACACACGTTTTGTGACACATTTTGTGAGGCATAGATTGGAAACTCTGAACGTCTGACATGGTTTGTGTTGTTCTCAATAGAAATAAGGCTGAGTTGTATGGCAATTTATCATGGCAATGACACCAGCAGTAATGGATTCAATTTATTTTTTTTCTCGATAACTTCTGCCTGATAAACATTTGAATTATTCTGTTTTATTACTGTAAGGGGTTGACAGCATAATGAACTCCCCAGGAATTAGCAAAAAACATACAATCTAACTTTTTCCATTTATCTGATTTCAGTCATTTGAATTATAATACAAGGAATGTGAATGTTGTTATTTTTCACTTTGCGTAAAAACAATCATTATAGACTAACAAAATAAAATTAAACATGAAACAAAGGTGTGATTGTAAGATTATGATTTTTTTTGATGAGACAATTGTTATTTAATCTTGCTGTATTCTCCACAGAAGAGGCAGAATTAAGAATGAAGATAACGATGAAGAGGTATAAAGGTACTCTATTTTCACAAACACGTAGCGAAAATTAATTCTCTGCATTTTTACCCATCCCTTAAAGTGATGGTTGGGAGTAATTTCACCCTAGGGTCCTTTGCACCATGACCTCGAGCCAAACACCCCTCCAGAAGCTTTTTTCAGCTGGGTCGAACATTCGACGAGTTAGCATTATCAGCTGAATAGCTTAGTGCAGGCGCTAATGGATCCACGTTTGTATCTCGTAAATGACCCCACTAATAATGCCCGAAATGATACCAAACTTCTACACTAGTACAAATAGGTTATGCACTCTACTTACAAACTTTCCAATCCATTGTTTTATGAGTGCCATGAGGTCATTTACGAGATACAAACATGGATCCATTAGCGCCTGCACTAAGCTATTCAGCTGATAACGCTAACTCGTCCAATGTTCGACCCAGCTGAAACAGGCTTCTGGGGGGTTGTTTGGCTCGAGGTCATGGTGCAAAGGACCCTAGGGTGAAATTACTCCCAACCATCACTTTAAGGGAGCAGTGGGCAGCCACTTTTACAGTGCCCAGGGACCAACTCCAGATCTGAGCCAGTGGCAAACCTAATCTACATGTATTTGATGGTGGGGGAAACCTAAGCATACCCATGCAGACATGGGGAGAACATGCAAACTCCACACAGAGGAGGGCCGGGATTCAAACCTGGAACCTTCTTGCTGTGAGGCTATCTACTGGGCCACCATGCCGCCAAAAGATTAAGCTGGTGATCATGATTAGGAGTAAAAATAAGCCTAACTTACATAATATGCTTTGAAGCTGTACAGAATCTGTACCATGGCTGCAGTTATTTCCATTGTCGACTAATCTGTTGATTATTTTCTTGATTAGTTGTTTGGTCTATAAAATGTCAGAAAATTGTGAAAACTGTTGATCAGTGTTTTCCAAAGCACAAGATGATGTCCACAAATTTCTTATTTTGTCCACAACTCAAAGAAATTCTGTTTACTGTCACAGAGGACTGTACAAAATAGAACATATTCACATTTAAGAAGCTGGAATCAGAGAATCTTTTCCCTTTTTTTCCCCATAAAAAAATGACTTTATTAATCTATTAATCTTTGAAGCTCTTATCTGTACTTATTTAATGCTGTGAAATCATTTCATTTTTACTTCAGTTATCATTTTCTGGAAATAAACACACAGATTATTTAATATCTGAAAAATGGCATTTTATAAATGTATTGAATGAGTCACATGAGAAATTCTTTCCGCTCTTTTAATGAAAAAAGAGAATTGAATGAAAGATTTTGGTATTATTATGTTTTCTACTGTAGTACTGTCAGTGCTGGTTGTGTGGAGTGTTAGTGTGTATTCAGAGCACATGTTGCCAGTGTGTTTAGTGTGTGTTGTGGTTGTGTGTTGTTGAGAGCAGGCAGTTGCCGCTACACAGGTCTCTCATATGATGTCTGCATTTGTGGGGCGGTCTATGTTAACCACTGTTGACAAGAGAGTTTGAAATGACTCCCTGTCACACAGCCACAGTAAACAACATTACACCCACATTAGCACATTATGCATGGACGGGTGCGCATCTGTGCATGACCGGTATGTTTGTGTGGAAGAGAATTAGGGCTAGAGAGAAGGGGGGTAGTACAATGAATCGGGTTTTGGTTATGAAAAACCTGAAGCATTCTCAGATGTCTGATGTGAAGTGTGCAACCTTGTGTGTAGTAATTTCATCCTGTCATATCGCCAGTTTGATTTCAGTCACAGTCACAAACTGACGTGGAGGGCTCTTGCATGGTGATTTGTGGGGTGAGAAGATGTGCTGCTGGCAGGGAGCCCACTTTCTTTGACGCCAGAAATAGGAGCTGCAGAAATCATGAAGCCAGAATGGAAGATATACAGTACACTCTTAAAAATAGTCTGAGATCAGTGTGCACAGATAACTTGATGTAAATAGTTTTGAAAGCAAGACCAGGAATCTGAAATCTACAACCATGCTAGCGGCTCTGGTGAGGCTTTCTTTAGGCACAGCAGTGCTTTGAGCTCAGTATGCTAACATGGTCACAATGGAAATGCTAACATGCTGTTGTTCAGTGTTGGGCCCAATATTACTCATTTTATATATGTTGCCTCTAGGTCAGATTATTCGCAATTTTAACATTTCTTATCATTTTTATGCAGATGACATACAGCTCCATTTTACTTTTAGGCAAAATGAGACATCCAAACTTACTAGGCTTCTAGACAGCATAGACGCCATAAACAACTGATTGGCTGAAAGCCAGAAAGCTGAAAACCCAGAAAAGACTGAGGTTTTAATCATGTCATCTGCGGTCTGGCCCAGTCTAAGTGAAGACTCACTTTTTCAGGCTAGCTTTTGGGTAGCCTATGTCTTTTATTTATTTGATAACTGTTTCTGTTGTATTTGTATTTTATTTGATTGACTATTTTTTACCATGTTTTTATTGTCTACGCACATTGTAAAGCACTTTGTGACCTTGTCTGTGAAAAGCGCTGTATAAATAAAATGTACTTACTTACTTAGCAGGCAATATTTAACTTTAAGTTTACCATCTAGTTTAGCTACCATGCAAGTATTTGCTAATAAGTATTAAATGTTTTTACTTCAGAGGTATTTGGAGAGTAATTAATTTTTTCAGTCCAACTGAAATTAAATAAAACAAATTTGCTCTGCTACAGCATACTATCTGCTTGGTAAATCACAAAAAATCTGAAAGAAATATGAAAATGTTTTGTTTCATGATGGTTCCCTCTAGTTTTGCATTAATTTGGTGGAACACTGTTCTGGTATCCCTCTACTTTATTTTTGATACAGCCAATCAAATTTAAGCAGTAACTTCAGCGTTCTATCATAGGCAGATGGTCACAATAACTAAAAGCCAGACAGCTGCAGGCTACACAACACAAGAGCCACATACTCTGAATAACAACCACATTAGCTCTCCTGTCTCCAAAGCCACCAAATGTACATTCACAAGGGCAAAGAGGAAGTAATCTCTAGCATGGCTGTGGAGTCAACCTCATGGTGGCGCTAGAGGAGAAGTCAGGGGATCACCAAAGTCAGTAGGCTTCATCCTCTGGGGACCATGAATGTCTCTGACACAAAATGTCATGGCAATCCATCCAGCTGTTGTCTAAATATGTCAACCTGGACCAAAGTGGTGGACCAACAGACCCACATTGCCTTACATATAACCAAGACACTAACATGAATTTAACGCCTTTGGTTTGAACTGAAATGACTCCTCAGATTGTTGTCATGGTTGCTTATAACCTAGCAGAGCTAAAATGTTTAATCTTTATTTTCAGTTATTTTATTTCATTTGATGGGCACTAAACTGTCGTGGTTTCTGTTGGCACTTAACATCAACCCATGAAAAGCTTTTTGACCCCTTTTTTGTAGCTGTCTTTCCCCTGAAACACATTACATCCTTGGCCCTGATGCAAGCTATTGCTTTGAATAGACCAACTGCTTTATTTGAAAATGCATTCTTTAAACCAGTAATAGCCATAAAGCCTATTTATATACTTCACTGCAAATTCCCAAATACGGATGAAATATAACATAATCTCCTTAGCTTTAACAAACCACGTTGGGGTTCTGAAAGATATTTTAGGCTTTGAAAAAAGTTTTTTAACTCCAATTCAGTCTTGTCATCAATCCTATTTGGATCACCATACAATCGTGGTATTACATAGAATACCACAATTTTATTATCACTTCTACTATCAACATATGCCTTAAAATAGCCTTACATTTACAACAGGAGCAAATTAACTGAATAGGATCCAAGCAATTTGGAGTGTGTTTCCGCTGGCCCCAAATAACAAACATGTTTGCCAGGTAAACCGCAATATTCTGCTCTCAGAGACAAATTAAACCATTTTAGGCTGGCTCATCAGTTGCGGAGGTAATATGACCCAGATGGTAGAGCTGATATAAAAGCAAGGTAATTTCATCCAAGGGCATTGTGAAAGGACTAGACACTTCTCCTAAAACCACACTGAGATACGGCTATCCTATGTCTCCCCAACAAAATGATCCTCGTAAACTTGTATCAGTTCCTTAAGAAGAAACGACATTACTTCTCAATTAAATCTGATTGTTAGGAGGAGAGTCTTGTGAGCAAGGAGAAATGCAGAGAACCCCCTGGCAGGAGGGATTGATTTTCATTTGAAAGCTGCACAATGCAACTAGATGAGGTTGCCTGAGATTGAGCGCATATTTGATTATTACTGTTAAATGCTCTTACACCCAGGCACACACATATGCTACAACGCACACATAGACAGCTGTTCAATGTACTCGAGAAGCAGGTTTGTGTATACCTATAAGTGACGTTTGACGGAGTGTCATAAACTCGAAAACTAAACCTGTTGATTATGTCAAGAAAAAGTCATTTTTCTTTGAGTCATATTTGCAAAAAGAAGGGAGTTCTATTAACATTGGTTTGTTAAAAGCCCAAATACTGAAAGGAATCACAATTATGAAAAAGGCTTAGTTGCTTTCTTTTCCCAAAAGTGAGACGAGAAGATTGAGTTGGTAGTCATCATGGAAAATGATTTGGTTATGTGACAAGGGCTGGGAAAATTGGCAGAACAGGCAGCCAAGTGACAGTACTCAGATTCAATGGAAATCACAATTGTCAGATTGACAGCATTCTAGCCCAATGGATCAAATCAATCAAACTATATTTCTATAGCACATTTCATACAAGTTAATGTAACACAATGTACAATTTGTTCAATTAAACAGAGTAAAATATATACAATACATGCACACACACACCCACGCACCCAATGTGTTCTATATCACTGGGGAATGGACACAGTTACAGCGAGGGATGGTTAAGAGACCGCTGCCTGTGAATCTGAAAAATGGGGGTGCAATCTTATTTCGGAGGGGGGGGTGATGCCACCCAGTGCCCCCCTTCTAGCCCCGCCCCCGCTGCTCACTTTTCTATAGCTATAGCACATACTGTATTGCCAATTTGGTAAGTTTGCAAATATGACAAACATTAGCAAGATATTGTTGAGGAGACTGGAATTAAAACAATATGCTGCTAACAATACATATATTTAATATACAGTCACCATCAAGATTTGTCACATTTGTGATAATTAAGAAAGTGGTCAAGTGTTATGGCTAATAGATTTCTATCCAACAAACTGGGCAAACTGAAACTTGCTACATGCTCTGAGCAAGGAATCCAACACGGCGAAAGAAGAAATTAAAAAGGTGAGTATCAAGAAAATTTGTACTGGACCTCTATTAAAAAAATTCAAAGAGAAGTAAGAGGTTAACAACCTTACTATGATGGTAAGCCCTTGGATTCTGTGCACACTGTTCCTATCTTGTCATTTTTAAACTTTTCGGGTAAACAAGATACATTTTGTTAATTAGCTAGATTTAGAATTGTCGTTGGGCGAATTTTTATTTACAAGCCCAAGCTCGCAGCCAACATCTATGCAGTCTACAGTTCAGTGTGGCCGCTGGCTTGCGCAATCTCTTCTCTCTTCCTCTCTCTGTCTTTTTTAAAATGAGGAAGCCGACAGCAAAGCCTAAATTTGTGTGTTGTGAGTCCATCTGCAGATGATTGAGTAAACCTGCAGAAAACCTAAAAGTGTTTATTTAAACAAGAATTGCCATCAAAGTTGTCAAACAAAGAGAAATGTTCTCACATCGTCCTAAATCATATGAGAGTACTGGTTTGTTTTTTGAATGAATTGGTTGGAAAGTTGAAGCAGCAACGCTGTGTGTGCAAAACCAATCTGTGACGGTAATCCCTGCAAACAAACCTTGTTTTATTCCAAAACTCATGCACCTGTTCACACTCCCAGACCATGTGTAGGAAAGTTCCAGTTTGTTCAGGTTGGCAGAACGTACAACAGGGAGTAGGAATGACTTTAGAGACGTATCTCTTCTGAGGAGTCCAATATGTCCTATGGCATAAGTTGAAGTGGATCTGCTGGTGATTTGGGTTCTTGGAACAATGGGAAATGTTGTCCCAAACTGTCTCCCAATTAATTACATTCCCCTCCGGGCTCAGCTCTCGCTCCCATTTCTTTAATATTGGGAGTTCTCCTACGGATACTTGCATCAGTTTAGCATAAATCCTGGACACTAATCCTCTCACAGGAGAATCAACAAGCCATTTAATGATTGGGTGCATCTCAAGACTGTTCCCCCATGGTACTCTATAACATTTTAGCACTGATCTTAAGCGAAGATAAAGGAAGAAGGATGTCCTGGGGACCTCAAAGCTAGCTCTCAGGTTTTCAAAACTTAACATACCTTCATCATTGAATAGCTGGTCTAGAGTATAAATACCTCTGTCACTCCACTGGTTATAAACAAAAGGTTTGTTACCAGACATTAAGTACATGTTGTGCCAAATTGGGGTGTTCAAATGCCAATTATTGGTGTAGCGTAGTTACACTCTGAGGGCCCGTAGCTGAAAAGCTCTGTGGTACACTTTAAGGTTGGGGAGGGCCAGGCCTCCCGTGTTTGTGGTACGTTGCAGGGTAGACTATTTTAGCCTAGGTTGTTTATTATTCCAAATATACTGCATAATTGCAGTATCAAATTTCTTCCAGAAATGTATTTGTGGGGGTAAAGGGATCATTGTACTTAAGAAATTCACACGAGGAACTATGTTCATTTTAACGACAGCAATCCTGGACCGTAGCGATGCCGGCAGACCAGTTGGCCAGATCCCTTTGAACACTACTTATAGTTTCATAGTTGTCCTGGACAATGAATGGTGATTCCCAAATATGTATTTTGCTATGAGTTGGTATTGTATCACTAATAGCTGATGTCACCTGTCCGTTGTTCAACAGAAGAAGATTAGATTTATTCCAGTTGATTTTCTAGCCGGAGATTGAGACAAATTCGTTAAAGATCTTAAGAATATTTGGGACAGAGTCCTTAAGGTCAGAGATGTACAGCAAAACATCATCTGCAAATAACGATACTGAGTTGTTATTGGATTTAATCTGGACATTACATATTTTATTTTGCCTTATGGCTTGGGTTAACGGTTCAAGAGAGATCGCAAATAGCATGGGAAATAGCGGGCATCCCTGTCTCGAGCCCCGTGCGATGGGGAATGGCTGTGAGTGCAGGCCATTGATTGAGGCTAAGGCCGTGGGATTCGCATATAAAGTACGTACCATGTCACTGAATTTAACTCCCAAACCAAGCCTCTCCATTACTTGCCACAAGTTGTTCCCCTCTAGGCAGTCAAAAGCCTTTTCCGTGTCCAGTGATAAAACTGCTGCCGTTGTTGGGAGGGTTTTGGCTTCTTCTATTACATGGTATAATCTGCGTATATTGTCTGCAGCATGACGCTTTGGTATAAACCCTGATTGGTCGGGGTGGACTAGCTTCTCAATAAAGCATTCTAGGCGTAGTGCCAAGAATTTGGAATAATAAAATAAATAAAAACTTTTATTGCAGACCCAGGTCCATACAAACACACACTACAGCATAAAAAACATAAAAGAGATACAAAAATACACAACAACTACACATCAACCTATAGGATATACAGGCTATTGCACCAATGCTGTCTTAACCTGGAAGTGAATCTATAACAGCTTTTCACAGGGCTGACTAGAGCTTCAATTATGTGGTTCTCTGACTTGTCCAGGCGACACATGAAACTAAACATCAGCTGTCTTAATAGTGCCTCACAGGTTGGCACTCTAGTGGACACAAACAAATGACTGGCACTATGCCACCTAGGGGACACGGAGCAGCAGCCTCAGTGCATCATTGTATGCTACCTTGAGCCTCTGCATACTCTTTTTTCTTATAGTTAGACCACAATTGAGCAGTGTATAGTGGTGTGATGTAAGTTCTAAACAAAGAACACTTCACAGAATCAGAGCACATGGAAAACTTCCTTATAAGCATGTTAGCCTGAGAGTACATTTTACAGCGCTGTCGGTAAAGGTCTTTGTCATCTGTCCAGTCATCAGATATGACATGACCTAAATATTTTATTTCCTCACACACAGTAAGAGGACTATCTGACAAATAAAAGGTCGGAAAATTTGATTTCCTGTCCTCATCGCTTCAAACTATCATTATGTGACTTTTCTTAGCATTATACTTTATGTCATAATCAAGGCCATACTGAGCTGCAGCCCAGCACTATATGGACAGAACATAAGATGATTAACAATATTGTTGCCCACAAGACAGCCGGTTTTTAACCTATTTAGCTGATTTGATAATTCATCCATATAAACATTAAATAAAATAGGAGACAGAATTCCTCCTTGCCGCACTCCGTTACTAACACAGAATGGAGCAGATACAACATTATCCCATTTAACCTGAAATGTTTGGTGGGCATACCAAAACGCTAAAATTCTCACTAAAAAATTTAGGGGCACCTCTATCTAGCAATTTTTCAAACAATCGTTCATGATTAATTCTATCAAATGCCTTTGACGCATCAATAAAACATAGGAATACAGATGAATTTAGACCTGTGTACCTGGACACAATCTCTTTAAGAGCATAGATACACAGGTCAGTTCCATGTTTTCTTTTGAACCCAAACTGATTGTCAGTAGTAAGGACATACATTTCTAGCTTTGTTAACAATATTCTCTCCAGTACTTTCGACAAGGTACTGGCTAATGCAATTGGTCGATAATTGTCAATACTATTGAGCTTACCAACCTTGTCTTTAAGCACAGGTACTAACATTACAGACATTATAGCATTTGGCAGAACACCATGAACCAGACAACCATTAAAGCACATGGAAAGCAGAGGGCAGAGCTTATGGCTGGCATATTTTAGATGTTCTGCAGTAATACAATCCATACCGCAGGCTTTATTGTTATCCAACATATGAATAGCATCATAAATGTCTAATGCCCTAACGATCATATCTGCTGAGAAATCAATATGTTCATGATTGATTTTAACTGAATTACTTTTAAGACAATTAAACAGGTCACTGTAGTGCTTACGCCAAAGCTCAGCTATTTTTTCTGGGCCACCAACCCCTTCAATATCAACCGGTAAGGTTGTTTTATTATTATTCATTACTTTAACCTCCTTCCAAAAGTCATTAAGGTTATTATTCTGTAGCTTTCTAGCTAACGAGTCTGCTCTCATCGTGTTTTCATTTTTCTTAATAAAACGGAGTGCATACTTAACTTTAGCATTTGTCAATTTTTTCCTATCCAACAATACCCCATGTCTAGGCCTACCTGCCTCTGACCAGAGTCTAAAGGCCTCTCTTGCCTCAGCATACTGCTCAGCCACAAACTCATTCCACCCAGGTCTGATGTTAAGTACCTTACATTTACCTTTACAAAAGGGTTCACTAGAAGCATTAAGACATTTCACAATAACATCATACATGGCACAATGTTTTTTCAGCATGCTGCACATCCTTACAATTCATATCTGAACACATTAGGGCCTCATGAGGCAGGGCAATATTATTTAAGAGACTTTCCGTTCGCAGTGAATATCCAGCCACCACCTCTTTGCTCAGTTTTGACCAGTCCAGTTTACTTGAGAAAGCAACGTTATTATTTCTGGACAGCAAAGGAACATTCTCAACATCTATCAGTGCAGCAATAGGTATGTGATCAGAGGTAGCAAGTTCATAACAAATCTCTACATTACTCAGTGAGGCATGCGCATCAACTGTGGTCACAATATGGTCCAGCCAAGATGTTGTGTGCCACGCTTCACTAACGTAGGTAAAACTTGTGTCAGGCAACAGAGCTTTACTTGATAAAATTAATTTAGACTCATTACAAAACTTCTGCAGGTGTTCTGCAAATAAGGATTTGCTATCAGACATGTCAGCATTAAAATCACCCATAACATAGACACAGGATGAGCTGTTATCCTCTATGAATGAATGAATAAAAGCTAACCTGTTCAGAAATTCATCCTCATGCTCATATGATTCATACGGTGTATAAATATTTAAAATAATAAATTTCTTTTCATTGCAATTACACTCTAGTCCAACAGCCCAGTCAACATTTAGACGCACCACCTTCACCATTGAGTCATATTTGATATTCCACAGTATGGCTACACCACTAGCTATCCTACCTCGAACCAGCCTCGTACTGAGGTCGGTAGTGGACTCTCCAGCCCCATGGAATAGTGCTTAATATCTGTCCCAGTGAGGCTGATGGGCCTGTAGTTTGAGCACTCCGTAGGATCTTTGCCCTTTTTGTGTATGACCGAAATTAGTGCAGTGTTGGTTTGTTGATGAAAGGTGCCCCTCTCTATGGCCGAGGTTAAAGTTTGTAAGATGGTAGGTCCTAGTATGTCGAAGTATTGTAGCGGAAGTTCCGATGGAATTCCGTCCAACCCCGGTGTTTTCCCTTTCTTAGCTGTTTTTAACGCTGATTCAAGTTCCTCTAACGTTAGAGGTTTACCCAGTTATTCTGCCTCCTCTGGGTCGAGAAGAGGCATGTTTAGCTCTTTCAGGAACATGTCGGATCTGGATTGCAGGAGGATTCATACAACTTTGAAAAAAAGGATTGGAAAGTGGCAGTGATCTCCTTAGGATTCGTTGAGATACCTCAGTCCGTGTGGATGCTGTTGATAGCAGCTCTGGATTCGCTTTGTTTTAATTTCAGAGCAAGCAATTTGCTTGGTTTGCAACCATTACAATAGTAATTTTGCCTCACTCTGTGCATTAATGAATTCAGCTCTTCTTCTTAGCAAATCATTTAGCTCTGCTCGATTTGTGACTAAAAGAGTATGTGTAGATTTAGAAAACATGTCTTTAGAGACTGTTCTAATGATTTACAACATTCTTCCAACTCCGCAATCCTTGCCTCTCTCTTTTTCTTCAAATTGACCGCAAAGGAAGATGTGAAATCTCTAATAAATCCTTTAGTGGCTTGCCAAGTGGATGTTAGGTCCGAAACTGAGTCAGTATTGATTGATATAAACTCCGCCAGCTTGGCTCTAAACTCTGTGTTTTGGAGAAGGGAATTGTTAAATTGCCATCTCCTAGATCTTTCTCCTCACATTTCACAACGGAATGTGATTATCACCGCATTGTGATCAGACAGAATTGCTGGTTCTATTGCTATCGTGTGGAACATTGCCTTAAGCTCACTGGAGCACAAAAAATAATCAATGGGGAGTGGGTGAGGTGACGAGTGGACAAGAAGGTGTAATCCTTGTGCATCCTCCATATATCTGTAAGATGGTGGGATTCCACAACTGCTTTAAACATGTCTGATATGTGTTTTTGGGCTTTCATGTGATTGACCCCTGATCTATCCTGGTTTAAATCTAGTACTGCATTCATGTCTCCCCCAACAATTGATGAATATTCATTGAGAGAGAGAAATTCATTGGTTAGGCGCGGGAAGAAACTTTCATCATATGTAGCCGGTGCATATACCGAGACAAAGGCTATTGTCCTACTCCTTATCGTGGTACATATATAAGATATCCTGCCTGAAGAGTCTTTACTACTTTTGTCTACGGTAAGTGCGGATTAATTAAAATAAATCCCCTAACCCTCTGAGACCGCAGACCCCCTCCCCTATTTGTAAGATGCGTGACCACATCAAACGCAGTTTGTGCAAAACTCCAGCTCAAAACTACACCTCCTGTCTTAAGTCACAGGTTAATTGAAACAGGTCTAGAGAATTCTTATTTTAAACATGAACAATATTATAAACACCTACAAACAATTTCTGGACTAAGCTATGTGAAAAACAGACCAATCTAGTTGGAACAATAAGCAGACTATGAGCTGAACAGACCATATCCCTCATGTTCTTTCAGTCTAGCTTAAATGTTAACAAACGTAAACTCTAAACCCACCAGCCAGCATTCATCATGTATTTTCAGTCTGGTTAAGTGTCCCTTTAAAGCTCGGCTTCAAAACTTACATACAGTATCCTTAGGATTACCAGCCAGTATTTATCATGTACTTACAGTCTGGTTAAGTGTCCCTTTAAAGCTTAGTTACAAAACTTACATAGTGCATCCTCAGGATTCATCATGTTCCCTTGTTTCAGTCCGATTAAGTGTCCTCAAAAATGTAGATTGTAGACTGAGTAGCTAGCATTCATCATTCCTTACAGTCTGGTTCGATGTCTCTCCAACAGTTGGTTTCAAAACTTACGCACAGCATCCTCCAGTCAAACTCGGTACAGTGGTCCAAATACCCTTAGTCCACAGGTGCTGGGTCCTCAAGTCGCGGCCTCCGGTATCGAATCAAAGTCCCACGGTCGCTCTCCTTGAGGCGCCAGAAAACACCGGGCTCCACAGCTGCGGCGAAGGCAAACTCTCTCCCCCGTGGGTCGTTTCCCAGTTGGCAGATGAACGAGTCCAAGTTGCGTTCAGCGTGCGGTACCAGCTCGTGTTGTATCTCTTCAGGCAGCCGAAGCCGCTGGATCTTAAGTGTGACACAGTCAGACCGGTCCAGCTCACATACCATGCTTTCCTGCTTCTCAGGTTCTGCCCTGATGTGTTGCTGCGAGGCATTCATTTCGGCCAGCACTCCCTTCACTTTGCTATAGATCACTGATTTAAGCACACTTAGCTGCTTCTCCATGACCCGGTCAATTAATTCCTCCATATTAGAGAACGTGTTCACATTAGCCACCACTTTATTAGCCGCAGACATGCTAGCAAACTTCTCCGAACGAGTAGACAGCCCAGGCGACAACGAGACCCGCTCTTTTATGTCTGCAGGCATTTCACCGAGTCACCGTGACAACAGACAAAACACTTTGGCATCGAAGAAAAAGTAATAGACCTGGTTATTTAATGAAAGTACTTTGAGGACCCCTAAGGGTCTCAGACCCCCCTGTTGAAGATCTCTGCTTTAGAAATGTTGCTAGTTCCGCGGGAATGTTCGGGTGGTTGAAAAGTGGCTAATGTCTATTGAAAAAGGGTTTAACATAAGATAAGACGCAGCAAGAGAGCTGTTTGGTTGCAAATATTCCAGAATGTTCCAATGGAGAGCCAGTGACGTATTGAGTAGTTTTACAGTAAATATGTATCCCTCAAACTGCATGATAACCAGATCTGGCTGACATTTATGCCCATATTTTGACCATCTGTTTAACTCCATTACACACACATGCATTACACATTGAGCCCTACACCCAAGCCCCTTTAAGAGCCTCCTCTGTGCCGTGAGACCGTTTAGTCTCAGTCCCTCACAGTCATGTGTGAGACTGAGGCAGCATTGAGATCCGCAGGCCTTGGGCTCGTTGTGCGGAGCTGCCGGCTCGGTTCACAGGGGTCAGTCTGAGGATGTGCGCTGTTTGCATTGCAAAGCCACGCTGCTGCCAAATTGAGCTTTATAGACTTTTAAGAGCCCTCGCCAGAAAAAGAACAACATTTTTGGAAAGTCTGAATTTCCTTTTCCCCTCTTTTTAGGTTCTTACTGTAGCGCTGAACATGTGGATGTGCACATACAGTACAGTGGGGAATTCTGTTGGGTTTATCTTATGTTGGCTCAGTACAGTATTTGACTCTGTGTAAAATACTGCAGGTTTTACAGGGCCAAGTAGGAAAAGTGTTTCAACTTGTAATTTAGTTCTTGCTTCTCTCTGTGTGTGATCTCATGAGCGTCTTGATATGAGCAATTATGCATACAATATGTGTGTATGTGTGATACTTGACACGCTCCCAGCATCCTCATTCACTCCTCCGAAAGGCACTTGTCTGGTCACAGAACAGTAATTCATTGTCTGACAGCTGTTTTCTTTTCTGTGAGCCGTCCCTGCTTGGATCCTGGGATGTAATTCCACACACAGGGCCAGCTGGAAGTTTTCCTAAAAGAAAAATAAAAAAGAAAGAAAAAAAACCCCGCTGTGAGCCCAGTGCTGACACACACACGCAAGCAAATACCACCAATAGAGCATCACTGGCACAGAAATCAACGCCACGTTAGTTTGTATCCACCTGTTTCGTGTCAAAAATACATAAAACCAAACTCCAGCGGACTTATAATGGAATTGGAATTTTGATGCAATTATGTGACAGTGGATTTTGTTTGTTTTTCGGTTTTTTGGACTTCTCCATAAATCATATACCAAATTAATGGAGGAACTGCTATACAGTACAATCGGTTATGCTAACTTGGGTTCAATTTGGGCCTAGTTTATCAGTATTTAAGTATTGACAGTAAGACAAAAAGAGATTTCATTCAGGAGAATATATATTGTGTTTGATGAGCATGAAATATAAGCTATTAGCAGTTTCAATCCACAAATAAGTTGGTATTGGCCGTCAAAATCCCATTTTGGTCAGAAGCGCACATCTGCAAGCACATGTATTCTAACATGCTCACAATGACAGTGTCAACATGTTGATTTAGCAGGTAATGTCTGCAATGTTCACCATATGAGTTTGGTGCATTACCATGCTAATATCTGCTAATTACAACTAAACCCAAAGTAGCCTGCAGCTGAGCCTGATGGGAATATGTCATCAGTTTTGCAGGTCATTTAGTCATTAATCTCACTTTGCCAGACCCTCCTCCAAAGCACGCTGGAGGAGAGTCTGGCTACTCCTCATAGCATTTGGGTATGGCAGGAAAACGTGCTCTGGTTTATTGCCATTTCTTTAAACCAATCACAATCGTCTCGGGCGGTGCTAAGCACCGGAGAAAAGCAGCGGTGCCGTTGCAAAATAGGCTCGGAAGGAACTTGTTTTGGTGGAACATGTGTACGTTTAAAAGTTGTTTCGGTGGTGCAACAGAAAACTCTGATTGGACAGATAGTCTAGCTAGCTGTCTGGATTTACCCTGCAGAGATCTGAGGAGCAGTTAACCATAGTCCTCACAAATCCACCGGAGGTTAGAACGCCAACACAAACGAAGCCCAAGGAAACGGATGTCCGGCCTTAATGAGTGAAATCCAGCAGAATTTCCGGCGGCAAAGGAGCAATCCCGGAAGTGGAACGTTGTGGATATAGACTATTTGGTCATTAACCCAAGTATTGGACCAAGTGCAATTTTGAGCAGATGATGTAGCTAGATGAAAAACTAAGAGGTAATGAGTAAGTAGGTAAGAGTAAGTTCAGGGGACCACCATAGTCGTTAGGATTTATCCTCTGAGGACCATGAATGTCTGTACAAAATTCCATTGTAATCCATCCAATAGATATTTCAGTCTGGACAAAAGTAGTGGACAGACTTGCCATCCTTACTTTCTGTTTGTGTGGCCTAGAACTGACATGAGCATGAATTCAACTGTATCAGTGTTAATGACTTAATTAGATGTCTTAAATGTCACTTTCAATGCAAACCTCTGTCAACTTGACATTCGCTAAGGGAACACAGCCTGTAATAAACATGGTAGACAAACGCTCTTTACTCGTAAAACTCTACCTACCAAGAGGTTTTTATGTGTGCCTTTGGAGAACCATAATTTGTAATATTAATATGTCTTGTCACACAATCAAACCCTACTTAGAATTTGAACCTTATTAAAAAAGCAGACATTTGACATTTCACGCAACAAATGTCTTTTAACATGTGACTCAGTTAAAGTAAAGGCACCACACAGCTCTGGTTCAGAACAAGCTAAGGAACGAGCTCCAGGCTGCTCCGCTCTGAATGCCAGGTCTCTTGATGAGTCATGTGCAGAACCCTTTTGAAAACCATTTTCCCCTTTCATTTCCTGTCTGGATGACCCAAAATCTCTCTGGAGGGTAGTCTGTAACATATCCCCGGTTGGGTTTGGATACCATCTCTGCCCTTTATTTGAAGACAGGATGAAACCGGACCCCCTGAAGAGGTTATCGGGGGGAGCCCGAGGGTGATTTTTCCCAGATGGTGCAGATCAGTGCATTCGCTTCGGTGTTGACGTGATTAAAACTGCTCACCATTACAGCGTAATGCTTATGGGGTGGCAGTAGCTCACTTAATTGGAGTTGGGTTGGGAAACGGAGGTTCGCTAGTTTAAGCCCCTGTACGGACTAAAGTACGGAGTGTGGACTGGTAGCTGGAGAGATGCCAGTTCATCCCCAACCGCTCAGGGCGCCTGTTTAGCAGTCGCAGCCCACTCACTCTGACATCTCTCCATTTGTGCATGTAAAGGACCTGAGCATGTGTGTGTATTTCAGGCCTGTGTGTAGTGTGTGTAACAAAAACAGAGTGTAAATTGTAATTTCCCCACTGGGGATTAATAAAAAGTATAAATTGTTATCATAATTATTTATCACCAATTGTGTGTAAAAACCAACATAGGTGATTTTTATGGTTTGACTGCAGCTGGAGGATTACATGATCCTCTGTGGCTCAAGGAAATTCTCTGGCCTCTTAGCCCTATGAAATTCTGATCTGATTCATCGGGGCAACAGAAAAAAACATTAAAAACGGTTTATCCCAGCTGCTGAAATGCTCATATTTTGGAGATGCAAGGTTTTCAGTTATATTTAAGTTATATTATTCAAGCATTACTGAAGCAGTTATATTGCTTCAGTAATGGGAGGCTTTGTTGTTTTTGCTCTGATAAACCTTTACTTTCACAATGTCTTTCAGATTAATGAATCTTCCCTTCTCTTTGAATGTAATTTGTCAACTCAGCAGTGCTTCGTATGATGGAACATTACAAAACCAACTGATGAAATGAATTACATTCAGTACGAGCCAGTGAAAGTCAAACAAGGACAGATATCATTAGGTCTTGCGGCAGATTTGAACACCTGGCTAATTTTACAAACCTTTATATCCTCTCCGTACTTTATTAAGATGTATGCACTTTCTGTAATTTGCCCTTTTAAACATTTTTTTTTAGATCTTATGTCTTCATGTCTCTCAGTTTCCTGACAGAATGAAATCATTTTTCAGTTTTTCAACTTAATATCATGTTCTGTAGGTGTAAATGCTCAGTTACGGGACAGCGAGCACCCACAATATAACGCCATGCATTTGCAGCCACCACAGTGAAGAAATCGCACTTGAAAAGCAGAAGTGCAGCAATGATGGAGACTTTGCGAGATAAGGGCTGCCAGAAGCATCGTTTTAATGTTATATTGGCACAGAGTACCAATTTTCAACATACCTCTATCCTCAAGTGCTCATTAAAGCTAAAATTACACCAGTTAAAGGTTTATAAAAAACGCGTTATCGCAGCGGCTCAACAGTGAAAGCCATTCCTGTTTCCCTGGACAAGTGTCAATGCTCGGTGATGGAGCAACACTCAGATCTAGAACCGCTGAGCCACAACTATAATTACCTGGGATAAAAATGACAGTAATTATCAGGTTTTCCATCGTCATACCTGTGTTAGTGGAATCCCTACCACACCGTACACACCTGCCCCAACATAGGTAAGTACAACCCTCCTGCAGTGCAACAATTCTTCAACTCAAATGACAGATGCATCTGTACCATGAACGAGTTGTGGAAATACAGTAGATGCCCACTGGGTAGGAAAATGGTTTTAATTCTTGGTACTGGGAGAATTTCCAGGAACTGTACTTGTCCTCCTCTACACATGGATTACACTTTTAGTGTATAAAGGAGTATGTCGACCATGTTGAATTGTTAGATGTTTGCATTATTACAAACCCAGATAGTCCATTTTCCCTTAGGTTCTGTACAGGAGTTTAAGACTTGGGCAGAGCCAGGATACAGTAGCTGTGCTTCCAGTCTTAATGCTAAGCAAACCTAACCACAACCTGTCTCCAGTGCTATGTTCTCTTACCCAATGACGCCTCAGCCCTATGTTCTCTCACCCCATGTTTCCTCACCCTATGTTCCTTCAGCCGTATGTTCCTTCAACCCCATGTCCCCTCAGACTTAGGTTCCTTCAGCCTATGTCCCGTCAGCCTTATGTTCCCTCAGCTCAATGTTCACTCAGCCCTATGTTCCCTTAGCCTATGTTCCCTCAGCCTATGTTCCCTTAGCCTTTGTTCCCTCAGCCTATGTTCCCTCAGCCTATGTTCCCTCAGCCTATGTTCCCTTAGCGTATGTCCCGTCAGCCTTATGTTCCCTCAGCCCTATATTTCCTCCGTGGTTCCAACTCTGCTGTGACAATGTGAGTAATGAGTAATGTGAAAAGTGTTATGTTTAATCTATTTCACATAATAATAAAAAAAAAACACATTATTTGGCAGTGGACACATTAGAAAGTGTAAATCATAAGTTTTTTTTCAGTATTTTTGCCATGCTTGTATGATAAAAACTTGTGAAGCTATTAATCTAAATACAATATTTCTTTGTATCCGGCTGAACGACGGCGGCGGAGCTCTCGACTCCAGAGGGTTAACACATAGACATGTGAGGGGTTTAAATCTCATCTTACTTGAATAAGCATGTTTCCCAAAATGTCAAACTATTTCTTTAATCCCTGTTGAGGGGCAGACAGTTTTTTTCAATCCCATGAGTCACACATTAAGTCACTTAAGTCACTTTTTAAATCCATTTAAAGCTATTTTCAGATGATACACTCCTATCGGTTTCTGCCTAGTGCTGTAAGTGGTTTGTTCTGCCTGAGAACAGGCGTTCTCCCCTGTGCTTCATGAGGTCATTGTATCTGAGTTACAGTCCACTCCGGGTCATGGACCGCTCCACTTCATGCTGAGGTCCTCATGTGACTGTTGCTGTTGTTCTGGGATCCAGCCGTGCTGGTACTCGACTGCTCTAATGTTGACAACTCCAGAGAAAAATCTGGAAAGCAAAACATGGGGAGTGGGAGGGAGAGAGTAAGAGATCACAAGACTCTACACGGAGAGAGAAAAAAGAGGGAAAAAAAGAGAGAGAGACAGCGGCGTCTAAATCTTGTCCGGTTGTGGTTGCCATGCCAAGAGCTAAACAAGCGTTTTATCAGTTTCTGGGGCTCAGATTTATTCTGGTGTCGGGAGTTTCTGCCTCACAAATCAGTGCATGACTCATCCTGTATTTGCCCGTATTGGCTGAGTTACCCCTTTGTAGAAAATATATGTATGTAGAAGGGTTATAGTGTGTGAAGCATCAGCTGGCTAACAAGCACATTAAACCAAATAGTCTCTGAAAAGGATTGATTTCAATGTAAACTCTGATGTCCACAGTATGGGAGTGAACTTCCAAAAAAACATTTGACCTTTTGAGGCATTAAGCTGCTTCTTTTCCTTGGAACAGACATTCTTCATTTTTTTGCAACATGCCCTAAAGTCACCTCATATGCATTTTGAAATAAATGGTGCCGCAGAACGCACACCAATCCCGCTGCTCTAACCACTATGGAGTGAGAACAGGCGACGACAGTCTCCTGCCTCCTACAGTGATAATACCTGCAATAACCACAGTCACATAAAACTGACAGAGGATGGGTGCTACACTGTACTCATCTCTTCTGACATGTGTAACCGTGCATACAATTCTCACCTCTTTTATGATGTGATACTTTAATTGTAGACACTTAGCCCTACCACAGAGCTTTTGTCTGAGGCTTTCTGGCTTCGGACGCTGCTCAGCTGAAACAATAAAGGGATCAATGCCTCGCTTTTTTTTTGTAGTGACCTGTTTCATTTTACCTAACTCTTCCTTCACCTCCTCCTTCTCACTGTCCTGTATGACTCGTTTGTGTACTCGGTTTCCACACGTGACAAATCTGGTTCTGCTTCTTATTAGGCGCGACCACAACGACCCAATGCTGCGATAGAGCCAGCATGTCCCTTCCCACAATAGGAAACACCATCACCTACAATTAGCCAACCAATACAGAATCTCTGGCTCCAATCACAAACCTTCAGTCTCACAGATCGAATTTGGTTAAACATGGCAGCCGCTTTGCGGATAGCCCGATGGAGGCGTGACAAAAAAACAGAATGATTGCTTAATACCATGTACAATCTTAGTTTCTAAGTTTATAACTTTGTTTATCCCACTGGCCAGATGGATCTGACAGCAAGACCCCGCCAACAGGACATTTCCAAACCAAGGAACACGATCAGCTAATCAAGACAGCTTTTTGGTTCTCTGTCAGGTACTTTCAGACTGTAAGATTTTGCATTACGAATCCTGGCACCAAAAACAGAAACTTTTCAAATGGAACAGTGCTACAGCACTGTAGGGAGTTGGGGTTTCATGGGAAAGCCAACAACTTCTGTGTGTTTAAAGTAATAAGTGATGCCATTTAGTCTGTGAGCACTTATACTATGTCTAACTGCATTAAGCTCTTATCTGTTGAGGCTACTGTCTGTAGTAAAAAATGTCCTGGCCTTATCGTGCTGTATGGTTGTTAGAGTGCTCATTGTTTAAATTTTACGGTCCACAACACAGTTTTGCTTCAGTCTATGAAGATCTGAATGCTAACTATACTCCATACTATAATCTTTCTCCTTATCACACTTTTACTGACATGGCTCTTTTATATTAACTCTCTATGCATCATCCCGTTTTTGCAGCGCCACAAATACGTCCTACTTACGTAGGTAGCCTATATTCTGCCAGAGCTTTGAGAAATAAATGTCCACAGGGAAGCTAAAGTGAATAACTGTGATGTGGCTGAAATGGGTTCTACTTTGTTATTTTGCATTATTAATTATAAAATCGACATTATTTTAAAGCAGTTTTTTTCGTGATGCTCAGCACAAATTTCAAACTAATGTATTTTAATTAGAAGTAGCCAATATTTCGTGCCTGCACCACATATTGTTTCTGTCAGAAAACATACAGAACTTTACTGATGATGGACTGCCACAACAGAAAAAAAGTAAATAAAAAAAACAAAAAACTAAGTTTATTTAGGTTTTTTCTCCAAAGGGGTAACTCAGCCAATAAGGGCAAACGGGGTGTTGCCCGGGCAACATTAGTCTGTACATGTGCACGCTGCTGCTCAAGATCGGCCTTGATCTCGAGACTGGTCTCAAGATAATTTCTGAAGGGCTCAGTCTCGTCACGGAATCGACAATATTTTTACTTGGTCTTGACTCGGTCTCAAACCCTCAAAGTCTCAGTCTTGTCTCGGTCTCGATACACTCTGGTCTTGGGGATGACTTGGTCTCGGTTTAGGTGGTCTTGACTACAACACTGCCAAATGGCAAACTGACAAAGTTAGTGACTAGCTTGTGAACATAATGGAGCATTTAGCAGCGGTGACCAAAAGATCGAAATCGAAATGACTTGTATGTTGCTTTGTGTCTGCTAGATGGTTAAATCATTGATGTATTAAGGAGAACTGGATACTAGCATTTCTTTGTTTTTAGGAAAATACACACTAGAGCCCTAAACCAGCAAGCCAGTTAAAAGCATACACGTCCAAGACTCCTTCAACTGGTCAAGCAACTAACTTTCTGTTTGTTCACCGCACACATGAAAGGGATAAAATAATTTAATCATACAGCTTTTATGGATGGAGACTTTCCAAATGTAATTGGACCAAATTATGCTTTTTGGGCAAGTGTGCGTAACATGATAATCCAGGAAGTTGCAATACCTCGTGTGGCCACTACAACAAGATCGCTTAACCCTTGTGTTGTATTCCCATGGACCATGCAATTTTGTGTTTTTCTGGGTCGAAATTTCAACATTTTGGTTCTTTTTCTACATTTTTCTCTACGTTTTTGTTGATTTTATTCAATTTTTTTGTCACATTCTTTCCAATTGTTTCTCACTCTTTGGGCATTTTTTTTAATTATGTTTTTGTCAATTTTTTTTTAACAAGTTTTATGTCACTTTTTCTAATGTATTTATTTTTTTATTTTTAAGGGCTCATAACTGAAATAGAGCTTAAGTAAATATAAAACTTTTATTGCAGACCCAGGTCCATACAAACACACAATACAGCATAAAAAACATAAAAGAGATACAAAAATACACAACAACTACACATCAACCTATAGGATATACAGGCTATTGGCTAGCACCAATGCTGTCTTAACCTGGAAGTGTATCTATAACAGCTTTTCACAGGGCTGACTAGAGCTTCAATTATGTGGTTCTCTGACTTGTCCAGGCGACATGAAACTAAACATCAGCTGTCTTAAGAGTGCCTCACAGGTTGGCACTCTAGTGGACACAAACAAATGACTGGCACTATGCCACCTAGGGACACGGAGCAGCAGCCTCAGTGCATCATTGTATGCTACCTTGAGCCTCTGCATACTCTTTTTCTTATAGTTAGACCACAATTGAGCAGTGTATAGCGGTGTGATGTAAGTTCTAAACAAAGAACACTTCACAGAATCAGAGCACATGGAAAACTTCCTTATAAGCATGTTAGCCTGAGAGTACATTTTACAGCGCTGTCTGTAAAGGTCTTTGTCATCTGTCCAGTCATCAGATATGACATGACCTAAATATTTAATTTCCTCACACACAGTAAGAGGACTATCTGACAAATAAAAGGTTGGAAAATTTGATTTCCTGTCCTCATCGCTTCTAACTATCATTATGTGACTTTTCTTAGCATTATACTTTATGTCATAATCAAGGCCATACTGAGAGCACACCTTCAGCATCTGCTGCAGCCCAGCACTATATGGACAGAGCGGGACCAGGTCGTCTGCATACATAAGATGATTAACAATATTGTTGCCCACAAGACAGCCGGTTTTTAACCTATTTAGCTAAATGATTTGTTAACCATTAATAGCTACCCTTTAGAGTCATGAGGTTAGGGGGGTTGGCTATACTTTTCTGTGTATTCTTTGGGCTTCACAAAGTCAGTTCAGTTCATAAACCACTATGACAGCATATGTCCACACTCACATACAGCAATACATGCCTGTGCGCGTTTTGAAATATATCGCATGTGTGCACATGCCCACATACGCATGAATGCACTTACTGTTAACACACAGACTCCCATACAGTTCATATATTACCCTCTTGTTCAAGTGGATAACTGGCTGTCTTGTCTGTAGTACAAATATTTCATATCAGGAAAGGTAATATGATGTAAATCAATTGTTTTTATACCAATATGACAGGGTTGGGTTGGAAACACTTACTGTATTCACTGATTATTCTAATTTGAAAAAGTTGGTATGCTCTACGCAGAGGTTTTTGATGTGTGGAGAGAGTTTCAGGAGAAATTTCCAAAGCAGAGTAATATCATTTGTCAGAGAAAATATTGGATTGTGACAGAAAGGATCGCAAGCAAATGTGGGAAAAAAGAGAGTTTCAGATTGCTTCATAGACGTGATTCTGTAAGCATTACAGCTAAGTGAAAAACTCCCTCACACATTTTGATGTTGGAGCTGCACTCCTAGAACACACAGCTCTTATTTTGACGGTGACCATACAAAACACATGGTGCATGTGGACATTTCAGTTCTCCTTGTGTAAATGTTCACTATTTCAGCGATAATATGACATCCCCCAGTAGCAGCGGTAAACTAAACACATGCTACAGGATAAATAATCTCATTACGTCCATAGTTTAATGACACTTAACATTTGGACCGCTTCACTGACATGACGCAGTGGGTGATGGAAGAATAGTAGTAATAATAATAATAATAATAATAATATATTTTATTTATATAGCACTTTGCATGGTACTCACTTTGCTGTAAAACCAGCACAAGAAGAACATTTACACACATGAACCCAGCGCTCTTTGGACACCAGGAATGCCAACTTACTAAAGTCACTCCATAAGATTAGGGATAAATACTGGTGCAGACACAGATGCAGATTTCCAAGAGGCTGCTGCCAGAAAGCAAGATGGATGAGGAAGGTTGTTTTGGCCAAAGGTGTTCCACTAGCGGAGCTCGACTGGGACGCTGAAGGAGAAGCTTTAATACACTTTCTTGTGGTGCGTCATGAAAACATCAATCCAAAACAGCACTTCAGACACAAAACATGCTTACTTCCAGCTAATAAATCTTTGTGAAAACAGTGCCTGACCTTGGGTCAGTTGCAGATTGCATTGACCTGCTTTGGAAGCCATGGCAGTCCCTCAGTGACACTATGACTCAAATCTGTTTTCAAACTCAGGGAATAGGCTCCTCCACAGGCTGAAAGAGAGATAAAGATAAAGATGGTTGTGCCAATTGAGGAAGGGAGCACTCAGGGGGTTAAAAAGGCCACACTCATACTTGAGTTTAAACCCTGAGGTGCTGAAGAGCAGCTGTCTTTCTGCCTTTTAAAAGCAGGAGAGCACAAAGAAAAATGGGGGAATGAAACTCTTTTCCATCACACAGTTAATACACAGGCAAGTTATGTGGCATGTATAGACAGGTTAGAGAGGCCAAAGTATGTGAGAAATTCAAATTCATGAACAAAACAGACAGATTGATCATGCATCACTTTGTCTGCACAAAAACTAACATTTTCCTTTCTCCGTTGGCCTAGTTGATGTCTTTGTGCTTTGCATTGTTGTCATGAAAGGTCACTACGTTTGCTGTCACGTGTTACACAAAAGGTTCCCTCCGTTAATTTGCCCTTCACACAATAAGTAATAACCAATACATTGGTTGATTATTCCTTATAATTTTTGAGGGATACCAGTCTTCTTCTGTTTTATTTCCCACATAATAAAACAAGACACTGTGCCATGTTTGCCAACAATAAAAGCTGTGGTATATTATTAGATTTCAGACATGTCATTATAAAGATACATGCTTTTGTGTTTGTCTGCTGAGGGAATATATTGCCCCCTTAACTAAGAGAGGTTGGAGTTAGCTGTATGTAAAACACTTAATCTGATCCCCTTTCAAAGGAAATAAGCAGTATCAATGGTTTTCATAAGGGACCGTTCGGTATTCATGGAATGGACCACTGGAGGAAAATAGGGGAGGGTCATGTCTTTTTATTCTTTGTTGAGGGGAGGGTCATCCAACATTTTTTTGCCCGGGGGGCATAGAAACAGCTAAATTTCAAAGTGGCTTGTTTGGTGCATATTTATCCATGTAGCTCTCAGTCTCGGCCCCCGCTACCAGATGGGTCTGACCCGGGAGTTTGCTGGGGGGCACTGCCCCCCATTGTTTAAAAAATGAGTGGAATAATTACGTCTGGCATGACCAGATATTTTAGAAATATCTTAGCTAAATAACACAAAACAACTACATGGTGGTAGGTAATACATCTGATTTCATATACTGCTTTAGTAAAAGAAAAAAAATTCCTGGCTGACTGACGCAAAAAACGAAAATGAATGTTGCATCAGTCTGGACATCTTACAGTGCCAAGGTTGCAATAAGGTTTTCCTAAATGCCACATTTGATGCCAGCTTACTAATTGATTGCGGGTTTTGTGTAGATTTGGACTTACGTTTATTCCACTTTGTTTAAATGGCAAAGTGGAGGAAGCCTAGTGACGAGTCCATAGCAACCAGTTTGTGTGTTGAATGTTACCCAGAGTGCTTTGCTGAATGGTCTCCATGTTTTATTGTTTTATTTCATGTGAATACTAGTTTACTAGAGGAGTAACTTAGTATTTGAAGTAATGCAGTAATGCAGGAAGTGTGCATTTAGTTTCCATGCTTATTGTGTTTCCACCACAATGTTAGTGAGTATATCTACTTAAATGGTAGCCTCGTGAGACCGTCCTGATCTCGCGAGCTCCAGTTTTCCACTCGCAGATCAGTCTGGCATCTTGAGATAGAGAAAATTTGGAGCCGTTAGCCAAACGACCGGGCCAATCAGCGTTGGTTTTGAGGTGGGTTAAGTGGTGATAGACAGATGATTTATCCAATCAGCTAACCAGTATTTTCAGACAGCGGTAGCCCTAATTCTGTTAGCTGCTCGCTAATGCTTTTTTTCTCTTGGATCCTTCTTTTGTAATATGGACCGGGAACCTGAAATGGTCACTTTTATTCCTAAATTCCTGTTACACAAACAGCAAATATCCTTTACTGACATGGTGCTTGCTTGCTGAGCTAACAAGCTATGCTTTGCCTGCAGCAGCAGGGGCAGGCTTGTGGTTGTATTTTCATACGCTTCGTGGATCTGATTGGTTGATTTGGCCCGTCTATCACCAACATAGGTGATAGACAGATGGTTCATCCAATCAGCTAACCAGTATTTCCGCTCCTTCCCAAAAGTTCTCCCACGGAAAGTTCCCAGATGGATATGCCGAGCAAATGCGAAGCAATCCATCTACCATGACAGAGGAGTGGGATGCGTCAGATGAGAATGCAGAGGTTAAATCACATGTGTCATTGCTGTAAAAAAAACAATGGTAATATGTAAATCGTTGCCAAGCGCAAACCAGTGCAGAAGGTATTGATAAATTGTTGGGGGAGGTCATTCCTTTGTTCCAAATCATTTTGGAGGGTCATAGAAAAATTATTACTGGCGAGGGGAGGGTCATGTCTATTTTGACTAAAGGTCCCAAAACTCCTCCAGTGGCTCCATAAATAAATAACGAACAGTCACTAAGAGAAATGATTTGCTATTAGATAATAGCTGGTGCACAACAGTGAGAGAGAGCAGAGCCGCTATGGGAGAGCTGAGGGAATGGAAGAGCAAGTGGCTGTCCAGGAAAAATAATAGGTGCTGTTCTGAACCATTCTTACATTATCCTATCACGCTTCACACATTTCAGATACAAGATTAAATCTTACAGATGAACTTGCCTCAAAAGGAGATAAATTTAAATATTAAAGTGTTATAATAGATGGCTCAATGTGATGCAGTTGTTTAGATGACCTGTTCAGATTTCTAGCTACTCTAGTCAGGTGACTCTAGGGATGGCACTGAAAAATCTCAACTATTGAGCAAATTAGGATTTGATTTTGTGGTCCCCAGAGGATGAAACCTACTGATTTTGGTGATTACCTGATTTTTTTATTTGCTGCCACCAGTTTGGAAATTTGTCGTTGAATTCATTCGTCCTTCATATTTTAGCTGGATGTCCCTCACCTTCAGTTTTCTTTTAATGTTGGCATTCTAAACACCGGTCGTATTGGGAAACATCCTCCAAGCTATGACTGACATTAACCTTATATTTATCTTTTTGTTGAGTCAAATTCTAATCACACACTCAACCAGCATTTTAATTCCAGAGCTCGCCTCTCTACATCCACATGTTCCACCAAAACAAGTTCCTTCCCGAGGCTATTTTGCAGAGCCACAGTACCTGCTTCTGGCACTCAGCGCCACCTGAAATGATTGGGATTGGTTTAAAGAAATGCCAATAAACCAGAGCACGTTTTTCCCATCCAGGAATGATGTGTGGAGTAGCCAGACCTTCCTCCGCAGTGCTGTGGAGGAAGATCTGGCAATGCAAGATTATACAAACAGCAGCCCATCTCCCTTCAGATTGTTACAGAATCAGAACAACTGTTCCTTTTCATATACTGTAGATGTAAAATGACTATGAATGACTATACTGCCCAGAAATTCAATAGTTTCTAACTCGATGATAGCTTGCTACCTGTAACATTAGCATGACTAGTATCTAGGAAGCTCAATGCTTTATTAAGTGTAGGTGATATTACTGTAAATGATAGAAAAATGTCTGTGTGTAGACAATGCTGTCTTCATGTGTGTCTACATAGAGTTGTTGCTCAGCCATCCCAGAAACATGGAAACCCCTGTGGGCACAACACCAGTCAACAGGAAGAGAGTTTCCCAGGATTCCTCTCCAAACTGTCTGTGTGTGTGTTTAATCTGGATAATGCAGGTGTGGAGCATGAACTAAGAATCACTCATGATTAATTGGTGAAGTTTAGCAGACCTACATCTGATTTGCGACAATTTATCCTAGCATGAGAGTGTGATTCATCAGTCCCTGTGAGCCGAGAGACTGCAGACAGAACTGGGTTCTTAAAGCATTGGTTGTTAACAAAGCAGACTTGCTCCCACCAGTGAATTGATGTGCTAAATTATTGTGTGTTTTATACAATAATGTGTATAGATTTGTATGACTTTATGTATCTGTATTGTATACTGTAAATACTTTGTCTGTATTTTATTGTGCCATCTACCTGCCCAGGGACTACAGGCGGAAACTAGCAATTTGCTACAACCTGGCACAATACATCTATTAATGTTTTTTGTGCACTGTCCCTGGTCAAATAAATAAATTACAATTACAATTTATGGTAAACACAGGAAGACACTGTCCTATTCTGGACAGACCGAGAAAGTTTGGGTGAAGTACAGGGAGGTAAAATAAAATAGAGGAATGGGAAGTAAAGGAAAGTTTTTATTGTCAGAGCATCTGTCTGTCAGGTAAGGGTGGAATTTGTATATCAAGATATTCAATGTCAAAATTAAAAACTCACAAAACTGAACACAAAACCATAAAAAGACTCTAATAAATCAAAAAGCCAAGGCCATAGCCTTGCACAAATCATAATGTTTCTCATACAGAGAGACAGCGATGTATTCACTGCAACATGTATAAAATTAGAAGGGCCAGAGAGTTCAGCATCCCCAGCATTTCAGCTCCATAGGGATTCAGTAAAACCACTTTCATATGACCAGAAACTGCCACTGCAAACCCCAAACCTCCTTTTAAAAGACTCCAAAGTCTCCCAGAGCTGTAAGCAGTATGGGAAGCTTTCTCACTCTGTAGTTACTGTGTCTTTACTCTAATGTAGCTCAGCGCAAATTCTTTCAGGAAGACCTAACAAGTATTCAGTCCCTCCTAAAGCAAATCAGCGCTGCAGGCGTTCACCTTCTGATAAACCAATCAGGAACGGCCAAGGATCCCATAGGCCAACCACAGCGTCACATCACTGGTTTAAAAAGCTGCTTCTCTTCCTGTGCTATCAGCTGTCATTTCAGGAAGACGTCGTCCCTCCTCCTCCTCCCCTTCCACCTCCCGTCCTAGTGGTTCTCCGGCTGTCGCTCCAGTGCCTCCTAGGTCTGGTTTTCCGTCTTTCTCCGCCACCACCGGTGTCTGGATTCCATCGGGGGGTTACATCTTGGTTCCCTACCCCTACATCAAATTTATTAATATATTAAATGTATTAATAACGATGGAGTTCAATCTCCAATACACTGTACAGTACATGCTCTTGTACATTAAAACCTTTTGCATATCTGCAAAGAAGTCTCTCCTGATTGAATTAGCATTTCTATGATTGTGAAGAACAGGTTGATCATCTCTCAGTGATATACTGCAGTTGTTGCAAGAGAGAAAGTGGAGATGTGAATCGACATTAAAGGATACAGTCACCGTTTTTCAAGCCTGCCTTTATGGAGTTAGAATCATGCCAAAACCTCACACACACACAAAACGTGTTTTACTCACGCCCAACGATTCACAAACAAACTCAGTGTGGTTTGCAAATACAAAACATCATTCACAAACTAATGCATTTTGTTCTGCAAATAAGAAACCTACCTATCAAACAAATACAGTATGTTTTACACATACCAAAACGTATTTCTTCAATGACAAAACATATCCTGCAAGTACAAACTAAAATCTTTCAAGTACAAAACAAAATCTTTCAAGTACAAAAAAAAATCCTTCAACTACAAAAAAAAATCCTTCAAGTACAAAACAAATTCTACAAGTACAAAAAACTGTCACGTGATTTTTTTTGTACTTGAAAGATTTTAGTTTGTACTTGCAGGATATTTTTTGTCATTGAAGAAATACGTTTTTGTATGTGTAAAACATACTGTATTTGTTTGATAGGTAGGTTTCTTATTTGCAGAACAAAATGCATTAGTTTGTGAATGATGTTTTGTATTTGCAAACCACACTGAGTTTGTTTGTGAATCGTTGGGCGTGAGTAAAACACGTTTTGTGTGTGTGTTAGGTTTTGGCATGATTCTAACTCCATATACCTTAGTCAGATGCACATTAGAACACTGTACAGGTTTTCCATCCATCCATCCATCGTCGTCCGCTTCGTACAGGTTTTGCTTGCTGTAATCATTCCTCCTGTTCATACTGGACATTAAGCAATCCCTTCCTATAGTGCTGTCAATGTAAGTGAGGGGCAATACAGGTGCTGTTAGACAAATAAAGAGGGTCTCTTTTGAAGTTAAGTCTCTTTAGTATTAAATTCCTTCTGTGTTTCTCAGGGCAATCTTTCCATGCTGAGCTACAGTGGAAGGATAGAAACAAAAAGATGGGGATATGTACTAAAAAGACTGTAACTTCTAAGTGTTTTAAAAATGAAACAATTGGCTTGTTACTGCTGAACAAATCTGCCAACAAAATCGACTGTTGCAGGCTTGAAATGAGGAGCACGCTTTAGGTCTGCATCTGTCTGAAATTGTGTGTAGCAACAGTAATTAAGGGGGGCATGGGTTAGCGAACGGTCAGTTGGTATTCAGTGTATTGTTGCAATCGTGTTTACTACAGAGGCAGAAAGAGACCATTTACATGTACGTACTGATGCATTAGTCTCAATTCATGGGGAAAAAAACATCTACCACTATTCGGCAAAAACAATGTATCTCCATGTTTTATTTTGATGTTTTCAGAGAAGACAAAGTATTACATGCTCCTTTATTGGTTAAAACAAATTGTCCCCCCTTAGGCACCCTAAAACCTTTTTAAACCTGTTATTATCTCAAACTTGCCCTGTCTTCAAGCTTAAAAGACAGCTTTTTCTTGAAAAGCTCACAAGTTTGATATGCATTCGTTTCACTAGAACAGAAGCAATAGAACCTCTATCTACCTCTCAGTGCAATATGCAGTCTCAAAAATGGCCATCAAGTTGAATCAGTTCAACAGAAAAAAAAGAGCTGAGCAACTGATCTCTCCAGTGATGTCACCTGAGGGAACTAAACATCAACAGGAGAGCAGGAGATCTACAGTATGACACAACAGCATAAGTAATATCAGCAAAATAAAGTTACAGAAACCCCACTGGCTTACTCTGCCACCCAGCAGAGAGTTACGGCAGGAAAGGAAGAATTCTCTCTCCCAATAATCAACAGATAAAGAAAGCGGTGGTGGTAATTGGATGTTTATGACTGTGTGTCAGGCACTCCAACTGAAAGTGTGAGATATGGAAGTTTGTGTGTTTTGTGTGTTTCTACTTCTGTCTGCTCGTCTTTAGGTGTGTGGTGGCAGAGTATGAGAAGCCGCCTAGGCCAAAATTGAATACTTCACTTGCACATACATATATACTGGTACTAACCACTTGCACATACATATATACTGCACTTGCACATACTAGTACTAACCACTTGCACCGTGTTCTTGCATTGCCAGGCCTACCTCCACAGCGCTGCGGATGAGGGTCTGGCTAGTCCACACAGCATTCTGGGATGGGAGAGAAATGTGCTCTGGTCTTTAAACCAATCACAATCATCATGGGCAAGGAGGAGCCTCCAGAAGGAACTTGTTTCGGTGGAACATGTGTACGTTTAAAAGTAGTTTTAGTCGTGTAAACCAGAATTTAGAATGCCAACACAAAGGAAGCAGAAGGTAATGGACATCCGGCCGAAATGAAAGACATCCGGCGGAATTTCTGGCACACTGGAGCAATCCCGGAAGTGGAACGTCGTGGCTATAGTCTAGTTGTAGTATAATAGTAGCCTAGTAAAATTTTCATTTTAAAAATAATTTGTTACAAAATTGTAAATGATAAATAAGCTCTCATTTTGTGCATTTAAGTGATTAATTTAGATGTACTTCATACATGTTACAACCGTCTCTGTCATTTGTTACAACTGTCCCTGAACACTGGGACGATTATAACAGTGGAGTAACTGTATTTAAATAATTTTTGCATCCTGTAGATATTTCATAAAACCACTTGAATGCATTTTTTCAGTAGGTGACACAGTGAAGTGTATAATATAGCAAATTGGCTTTTGCAGTGTAAATGGTTCTTGATTTATTGGAAAAATGCTAAACGTGTTATGCAAGTGGTTAGTACCAGATTATATGTATGTGCAAGTGGTTAGTACCAGTATAGCAGCATGGTGGCCCAATGGTTAGCCTCACAGCAAGAAGGTTCTGTGTTCGAATCCAGGTCGTTCCGGCTTTCTGTGTAGTTTGCATGTTCTCCCCATGTTTGCATGGGTTTCCTCCGGGTGCTCCGGTTTCCCCCACCATCAAAAACATGTACTAGGTTCTCCAGTCAGTACCCTTGATCAAGGCACTGGCTCAGATCTGGAGTTGGTTCCTGGGTGCTGTCATTGGCTGCCCACTGCTCCCTTGAGGGATGGGTTAAATGCAGAGATGTACGTGTATGTGACAAATAAAGCACCTTTACCTTTACCTATATATGTATGTGCAAGTGGTTAGTACCAGTATATATGTATGTGCAAGTGAAGAATTCAATTCTGGCCTAGGCGGCTTCTCTGCAGAAGCGTTTTTCAGACTCATAGGCTGCATCAGACACCAGAACAGACACTTTACACAGCAGTAAACACGTCCAGACCCAAGGTCAGCTGCTTGACGTCAGCCTCTGCTTCGCTTCTCCACTGCTTGGAAACACAGACGCACGCACGAACGCACGTGCACACATACACACACTCATACGTAGTAATCACTTGGGCATATACTATGTGTCCATACACTCTTGAATGTGCTCTCCTTTCCTGTGATTTTCTCCTCTCTCTCTCTCTCTCTCATAAACACATTATCCCCCCATCATTATAAATGTGATGAATGGCATTGTTCTGTCTGTTGTCAATGGTTTATGTGAGCGAGCAGGTTGCCATAGTAATCAAAAGACAGCTTTCATAGATTAAGCAGAGTAAAAGCCATAAATCAAAGCCATGCATTACTGTGAAACTGCAGCCAGTCAGAAAAAGGAACGGATTCCAGTGATAGGAAATGGCTTTTGCTCTGAACTGGATTGATTGATATTAGGGGAATGATAGATTAGGTTTGAAATGTATTGTAGGTTCTAGATTTAATTATTGCGTGAGTCCAGATGTTGATGCTGCATGCTGAGCAAGCCTTTGTGCCTTTAAATCCTTAATCCACTTCAAGTTATATCCTTAAGATTTTCATTATATTGAACCCCATTTTTGATAACAATTATGGCTTTCATTTCTTTCTACTAAAGCCATTGCTAATGGTCTCTGTGCATGGTAATTTTCATAGCTACTGGATTAGTCTGCCTTTCCCATGTAATCTGATTTTGAAACCCTGATGAAGGATCCTTTCAATATGAATTAATTTCCAATTTCTGTATTATATATTGCTGTATCACACAATCTTCCTACAGATTCCTTGATGTGTGGCTCTATCACCCAGCAAAAGACTTCCACCAACTCTGTTCAGAATGTCTTATTTGTTGGGGTTTTTTTCCGACATGATAGCTTAGACTTGAAAATGGGAGAGAGAGGAGGAATGAGATGCAGCAAAGGGCCACAAGTCGGAGTTGAGCCCGCGGTCACTGCTTCGAGGACTAAGCCTCTGTATATGGGGGCACGCTCTACCAGGTGAGCCACCCCGGCGCCCTATGTTCAGAATCTCTGACTGGAGAAATATCAGGTAATGAAGTGTGAACAGTTTAATGCCAATGTAGTTAAAAGACAACATTTTCAATAAATTCTACTTAAATATATCCATTGTAGCCTTTTGTAATTTTTTGATCACATTTGAATTGTGCCATGAATTTGTCAATTTAAAAGATAATTTTGCAAGTCAAGAAAGTCAGTTTGTCATAAAATATAATTAGACACCCAAAAGCCATGTATGTGATGTGTGCGTGGAATATAGCTAAGTTATATGCCTTGCTAGCAAGGTGACATATATTGTGCCAAACGAGAGATGTAGTTCACTGAGCGATTTCATACAAAACTAAATGCAAACCTACGACAAACTCTAACTTTCTTCTTTTCAATTATTTTAATTTGACAAACATCATATGTGTAATTCATGGCAAAGTTCAAACGGGAACAAAGAAGTATATGTCTCTTGCCATTGACTACTGAAATATGGTCCCATGGGACACTGGAAAGGGAGGGCGTTTGCCTCTTTATATTCGTGCTGCATTTCTGACGAGCCAATAAATATGTTTGCTGCCCCTAGTGGGCTATAAATGTAATTTCAAACAAAAAAGTGGGACCTGAATCATTACCGGCCATTATTACCAGTAGCCTGGATGTTTCCGAATCAAACAGGACTGAAGTCCTGAGGATTATGAAAAACTAAGCCCCATGTAGACTTGAAAGGTGGCTTTAAAATTTGTATGGTGGAAAGCTTGGGCTGTGTCAGCTTAGGTTCACAGCAGTTACAATGGATTGACCCAGTTTCACGGTGAAAATAAAAATCATAATAACATCCATAGCAGCTTATCAAACCTCTCCTTAAAGGAACATGCCGACTTATTGGGAATTTAGCTTATTCACCGTAACCCCCAGAGTTAGACAAGTCGATACATACCCTTCTCATCTCCGTGCATGCTGTAAGGCTGTCTGACGGCTCCAGCGGCATCAGGCCAGCACAGAACATGCAGGTGAATGGTTCCAGCAATCCTACTGTGACAAAATAACACCAACATGTTCCTATTTACATGTTGTGATTTATAGAGTCACAGCGTGTACAAAAAACAACATAACATGAGACACAGCCGTCTTCTAACTGTAAACAAACCGGGAACTATATTCTCAAGGTCAAGGTCAAGGTAACTTTATTATCCCCGAGGGGCAATTATTTGTACAGCCAGCAGACACACATAAAGACAAGACAAACAACAATACAGCGAAACATAAAATACCATCCATCCATCCATCCATCCATCCATCTTCGTCCGCTTATCCGGTGTCGGGTCGCGGGGGGAGCAGCTCCAGCAGGGGACCCCAAACTTCCCTTTCCCGAGCAACATTAACCCGCTCCGACTGGGGGATCCCAAGGCGTTCCCAGGCGAGGTTGGAGATATAATCCCTCCACCTAGTCCTGGGTCTTCCCCGAGGCCTCCTCCCAGCTGGACGTGCCTGGAACACCTCCCTAGGGAGGCGCCCAGGGGGCATCCTTACCAGATGCCCGAACCACCTCAACTGGCTCCTTTCGACGCAAAGGAGCAGCGGCTCTACTCCGAGCTCCTCACGGATGACTGAGCTTCTCACCCTATCTCTAAGGGAGACGCCAGCCACCCTCCTGAGGAAACCCATTTCGGCCGCTTGTACCCTGGATCTCGTTCTTTCGGTCATGACCCAGCCTTCATGACCATAGGTGAGGGTAGGAACGAAAACTGACCGGTAGATCGAGAGCTTTGCCTTCTGGCTCAGCTCTCTTTTCGTCACAACGGTGCGATAGATGGAATGTAATACCGCACCCGCTGCGTCGATTCTCCGACCAATCTCCCGCTCCATTGTCCCCTCACTCACGAACAAAACCCCAAGGTACTTGAACTCCTTCACTTGGGGTAAGGACTCATTCCCTACCTGGAGAAGGCATTCCATCGGTTTCCTGCTGAGAATCATGGCCTCCGATTTAGAGGTGCTGATCCTCATCCCAACCGCTTCACACTCGGCTGCGAACCGATCCAGTGAGTGCTGAAGGTCATAGGCCGATGATGCCATCAGGACCACATCATATGCAAAGAGCAGCGATGAGATCCCCAGCCCACCGAACTGCAACCCCTCCCCACCCCGACTACGCCTCGATATCCTGTCAATAAATATTACAAACAGGATTGGTGACAAAGCGCAGCCCTGGCGGAGGCCAACCCTCACCTGAAACGAGTCCGACTTACTGCCGAGAACCCGGACACAGCTCTCACTTTGGTCGTACAGAGATTGGATGGCCCTGAGTAGAGACCCCCTCACCCCATACTCCCGCAGCACCTCCCACAGTATCTCCCGGGGGACCCGGTCATACGCCTTCTCCAAATCCACAAAACACATGTAGACCGTTGGGTATACTCCCAGGCTCCCTCCAGGATCCTTGCGAGAGTGAAGAGCTGGTCCGTTGTTCCACAACCAGGACGGAATCCGCATTGTTCCTCCTCAACCCAAGGTTCGACAATCGGCCGAACCCTCCTTTCCAGCACCTTGGAGTAGACTTTACCAGGGAGGCTGAGAAGTGTGATACCCCTGTAATTGGCACACACCCTCTGGTCCCCCTTTTTAAAAAGGGGAACCACCACCCCAGTCTGCCACTCCTTTGGCACTGTCCCAGACTTCCACGCAATGTTGAAGAGACGTGTCAACCAGGACAACCCCTCCACACCCAGAGCCTTGAGCATTTCTGGACGGATCTCATCAATCCCCGGGGCTTTGCCACTGTGGAGTTGTTTGACTACATCAGTGACTTCCGCCTGGGAAATCAACGACAATCCCCCCGTCATCCTCCAGCTCTGCCTCTAACATAGTATTAGTCGGATTCAGGAGTTCCTCAAAGTGCTCCTTCCACCGCCCTATTACCTCCTCAGTTGAGGTCAACAGTGTCCCATCCTTACTGTACACAGCTTGGATGGTTCCCCGCTTCCCCCTCCTGAGGTGGCGAACAGTTTTCCAGAAGCACTTTGGTGCCGACCGAAAGTCCTTCTCCATGTCTTCTCCAAACTTCTCCCACACCCGCTGCTTTGCCTCTTTCACGGCAGAGGCTGCAGCCCTTCGGTACCCTGCAACTGCCTCCGGAGTCCTCTGGGATAACATATCCCGGAAAGACTCCTTCTTCAGTCGGACGGCTTCCCTGACCACCGGTGTCCACCACGGTGTTCGTGGGTTACCGCCCCTTGAGGCACCTAAGACCCTAAGACCACAGCTCCTCGCCGCAGCTTCAGCAATGGAAACTTTGAACATTGTCCACTCGGGTTCAATGCCCCCAGCCTCCACAGGGATGCACGAAAAGCTCTGCCGGAGGTGCGAGTTGAAAGTCTGTTGGACAGGGGCCTCCTCCAGACGTTCCCAATTTACCTGCACTACACGTTTGGGCTTACCAAGTCTGTCCAGAGTCTTCCCCCACCCCCTGACCCAACTCACCACCAGATGGTGATCGGTTGACAGCTCTGCCCCTCTCTTCACCCGAGTGTCCAAAACATACGGCCTCAGATCAGATGAAACGATTATAAAATCGATCATTGACCTTCGGCCTAGGGTGCTCTGGTACCAGGTACACTTATGAGCATCCCTATGTTCGAACATGGTGTTTGTTATAGACAATCCATGACTAGCACAGAAGTCCAACAACAAACAACCACTCTGGTTTAGATCAGGGAGGCCGTTCCTCCCAATCACGCCTCTCCAGGTGTCTCCATCATTGCCCACGTGTGCGTTGAAGTCCCCCAACAGAACAATGGAGTCCCCCACTGGCGCCCCATGCAGGACTCCACTCAAGATCTCCAAGAAGATCTCCTGTTTGGTGCATATGCACAAACAACAGTCAGAGTTTTCCCCCCCACAACCCGCAGGCGTAGGGAGGCGACCCTCTCGTCCACCGGGGTAAACTCCAACGTAGCGGCGCTCAGCCGGGGGCTTGTTAGTATCCCCACACCCGCCCGGCGCCTCACACCCTGGGCAACTCCGGAGAAGAAAAGAGTCCAACCCCTATCCAGGAGTACGGTTCCAGAACCTAGACTGTGCGTAGAGGTAAGCCCCACCAGATCTAACCGGTAGCGCTCCACCTCCCGCACCAGTTCCGGCTCCTTCCCCCACAGAGAGGTGACGTTCCACGTCCCCAGAGCCAGCGTCTGCTGCGTCGAGGCCCCTGACCTTCACTGCCACCCATGTGGCACCCGACCCCAGCGGTTCCTCCCACAGGTGGTGGGCCCATGGGCTGGAGAGATGGGAGCCACGTAGCTTGTTCGGGCTGTGCCCGGCCGGGCTCCGTGGCAAACCCGGCCACCAGGCGCTCGCTGACGAGCCCGCCGTCTGGGCCTGGCTCCAGACGGGGGCCCCGGGCTTACTCCGGGCAGGGTCACTCCATCTCTACCTTGTTTTTCCATAGGGTTTTTGAACCATTCTTTGTCTGGCCCCTCACCTGAGACCTCTTTGCCTTGGGAGACCCTACCAGGAGCACAAAGCTCCAGACAACACAGCCCTCAGGTTCACAGAGACACACCTCTCCACCACGATAAGGTGATGGTTCACGGAGAGGACAATAGTAAAATAAATACATTTAAAACAATTCTGGCAAATTGTTTAAAATGGAAATAGAAGTCGGGATAAAAGAGTTTCTGAGTCTATTGGACCTGCATCTGGGCATGGAGTACCTACGGTCTGAGGGATGTAACTTAAACTGGCAGGACAAGGGGTGGCTAGGGTCAGCTGCGATGGATCGGGCCTTCTTTGCCACTCTGTTGGAGTAGATGTGGGAGAGAGTGGGGAGGTTGATGCCTGCAATCTTGCCACATGTCCTAACGATACTCTCTAGTCGTTTTTGGTTTTTCATGGACAGAGAACCAAACCAGCAAATAGGCGGAAGAATATAGTATTTGGGTGGAGTGATATGCTCGCAGCAAGCCTGTCTGAGAATATAGTTCCCGATTTGTTTACAGTTAGAAGACGGCTGTGTCTCATGTTACGTTGCTTTGTACACGCTGTGACTATACAAATCACAACATGTAAATAGGAACATGTTGGCGTTATTTTGTCACTTTTGACACAATTCGGAGCAGTAGTCTAGTTGGAACCAGTTACCTGCAGGAGCTGTGCTGGGCTAAGCTAATGCTGGAACCGTCAGACAGCGTTACAGCACGCACGGAGATGAGAAGGGTATGTATCGACTTGTCTTACTCTGGGGGTTACGGTGAATAAGCTAAATTCCCAATAAGTCAGCGTGTTCCTTTAAGATAGAGTGTACAGTTGCGATTAAGGCATCATCAGTATCCCTGCCATTATTATAGGCAAATTGGTAAGGGTCCAAGAGATGCTGTACTCACTCCTTAAATTACCAATCATTATACACTACCGGTCAAAAGTTTTAGAACACCCCAATTTTTCTAGTTTTTTATTGAAATTTTAGCAGTTCAAGTCTAATGAATAGCTTGAAATAGTACAAAAGGTAAGTGGTGAACTGCCTGAGGTTAAAAAAAGTAAGGTTACCCAAAATTGAAAAATAATGTACATTTCAGAATTTTACAAAAAGGCCTTTTTCAGGGAACAAGAAATGGGTTAACAACGTAAAGCTGTTCTGCAGCAATGGAGGTTGATCAAGCTTTGAAGGTTGGTGCTACCAATTCCCACAGGTGTTCCAACTTGTCTGGATTACTTACAACCTCCTCTGTTTGTATAAAAGTATTGTTGGAACACACTGTGGTACCGTACCCTCGTGAGCATTATTTGAATAGTATTGTACTGCAGAAAGTAGTGTACTGCTATAAAAACCACATCATAACACTTAAGAATGTTGGTCTTTCCTACAGAGAAATTGCAAAGAATGTCAAGGTGTCAGTGAGTACAGTATTCTTCACCATCAAAAGGCACTTAGAAACTGGGGAAACTCTGACAGGAAGAGGTCTGGCAGACCCAAAGCCACAACATAGGGTTAGCCACAACTAAACCTAACAGTCAACAGCTTGCGTGATAGGCGGCTCACAGGACAACAGCTTCAAGCACAGCTTAATAGTGGTCGTAATAAGCAAGTTTCAGTTTCAAATGTAAAGAGAAGACTTGGAGCTGCAGGTTTGATAGGTCGAGTTGCAGCAAGAAAGCCATTGCTAAGACGTCAGAATAAGAAAAAGAGGCTTGCCTGGGCCAAGAAACATCACCAATGGACTACTGAAGACTGTAAGAAGGTGCTGTGGACTGATGAATCAAAATTTGAAATCTTCGGTTCATCACGCAGGATTTTTGTACGCTGTCGAGTAGGCAAAAGGATGGTTCCTCAGTGTGTGACATCAACTGTCAAACATGGAGGAGGAAGCGTGATGGTCTGGGGCTGTTTTGCTGGATCCAGGGTCAGTGATTTGTACAGAGTGAAAGGCACCCTGAACCAAAACGACTACCACAGCATTTTGCAGCGCCATGCAGTACCCTCTGGTATGTGCCTAGTTGGTCAGGGGTTCATCCTACAGCAAGATGATGACCCAAAACATAAGTCCAAGCTATGCCAGAACTACCTTAACAAAACAAAAATGGATGGTAAGCTTAAAAACATGGAGTGGCCAGCACAGTCACCAGACTTAAACCCCATTGAGCTGGTTTGGGATGAACGGGACAGAAAAGTGAAAGCAAAGCAACCTCCAAGTGCCACACATTTATGGGAACTTCTGCAACAGAGTTGGGAAGAACTTTCTGAAGAATATTTGATTTCCATTGTAGAAAGAATGCCACGATGAGTACAATAAGACATGTATAAAGAATGCCACGAGTACAATAAGACATTGAACTGCATGAATTTCAATAAAAACCTGGAAAAATTGGGGTGTTCTAAAACTTTTCTAGTGTACATTCTAATGATTTCATCACTATTGATGTCAGCGCTACTGGTCTATAATCATTATTATACTGTGGGCTGAGTTTTTTAGGCACAGGAATGACAAAAGATATCTTCCAAATAGTAGGGATGGTACATATATAACAGAGAGATGGAATAGAGGGCTCCAAGCCAGAGTCAGCTCATCCAAAAATGTTTTCAGAATAAAAGGTGAAATACCATCTGGCCTTATTTCTGTTCAGCTTTTTAAAAACTGTGGTGACAACATTAGGGTTAGTTATTATTCTGTCCTGTATTGGGTCACATGGTAATGACCTAGACATGTCTGTGCAGCGGGTCACATTACTTTCATAATCCAGGTCAAAACGTTTGTAAAAAATGTTGAGATCATTAGCCTTGTCCAAATCATTCCACACATTCAATTCCTTCTTTCCAGAGTTCATGTTAGTCATTTCTTTCACAGTGTCCCAAAGTTTTTTCGAATTATTTGTTGAAAAGATGCCCGTTCTCTCATGCCCGTGTCACCAGCAGTGCTGCAATATGGTATGTTCATTCTGTGACTTTTTGAATGCTTTTTTTAAATAAAATATTGTTTCATTACCACGTGCATGTATTGAAAGTGCCAACAGATTGTGTCTAAGATTGCAGTTTTGACATAAAACTTGGTTTGATGTGTCTGTTAGTCCATTGTACCTCCAACATATTCTAACGAAAACAGATATACTTTGTTCATTCAATGGGTTAATGCAGTCCGCAGTGGAGAGTTTAAGAAGTCGGCTGACTCTTCCTGTCCCTGTATCTGCTGCAGGCTCAAGCTTACTTAACAAACTGAACTGAACAGCCTCTTATTTCCACCGGAGACGCAAGAACTTCATAAGCACTTTCTACACATGGCTCTTTATCTCTTTTCTCCATCTGCTTCTGCCGTGCCGAGCTCTGAACCCGGCCCTGCGGACCTCTGACTGTGGTCACATAAGCTATGTCAACAGATTCTGACTACCATCGCGTTAATACGGACGCTTGGTAAGGTGCCTTTGGCGTTGTTATTGAAGCTAAAAGTCTCCTTTAGTGTCATATCTAAACGCGCTTTATCTTAACGCGCTTGGTCGGGACTATTGGCGTCACTTTTGACACAGTTAGGTTAAGGAAAAGGTCTTGGGTGGGCTTATGTTCCCATGACACGCGGGAAGAACGGGTTGGGTTTAGGAAACGTGACACGCGGGAAATGATCCCCAGTCTCCTGGGTGAAAGTCCTGTGTTGTTTGACCCATCCACCACCCCGACCAACCTCCCTATGCAGATTTTTGGGCTGTCATACTACCGTAGTTGCTCTTAGTGCTACGTCATCTTCAAACCCTGTGTAACACGCTGAAGGGCGCTTTTTGCGGCACTTCTGACGCTGACAGCCACTGTCCAAACGTCCGTATTTTACAAGTTCGGAGTGAGAACAGGTTGGCTATGTGCTGCCTGAAAACTGAACTCTGTTGAATATCCACTGCACAGACGGGCTGAGGACCAATGTTCAACCCATTTGTACAAAGACACTTAAGCAAAAGAGACTTTGTATTGCGCAAGGCCCGATGAAAACCTTTCACAACATGCTGGTTCTGAACAAGAGAAGATGGTCTTCTGCTGCCGAGAGACAAAGAGATCCGGTTCAATCCGAACCGCCCACATGGGAAACCCGACATCCAAAGATTGCCAAAACATCCAAACAATGTGATGGAGACAATGTACTTTTAGATGATTCATAAGTTGATGTGAGATGCTGAGCCAAATTAAAATGAAAACCTAAATGAATGATCGTTAACCTAAATTAAAAATCACACACTTGTAAGCTTTAGACAAAAGGTCTCCCTAATTTTAAACATGAAACTTATAACCCCTTTCTTCAAATAATTAATTCCTCAGAATTACTTCTTATACTCGCTAACCTGCTGATGGCATCTCAACCTATCAAAATATAATTTTAGTTAAATCAAGACATGATTTGCTGAACTAACTGGACTACACTGTGGTCCACATTTGTTCACTGTTGAACTGAGTTATTATTATTCCTACTTATTATTTTTTTATTTGCCTGTTTAGTTATTAGTTCAATATATAATTTATAATATATATATACAGTACAGGCCAAAAGTTTGGACACACCTTCTCATTCAATGCATTTTCTTTATTGTCATGACTATTTACATTGTAGATTCTCACTGAAGGCATCAAAACTATGAATGAACACGTATGGAATTATGTACTTAACAAAAAAGTGTGAAATAACTGAAAACATGTCTTATATTTTAGATTCCTCAAAGTAACCACCCTTTGCTTTTTTGATACCGCTGCAAACCCTTGGTGTTCTCTCAATAAGCTTCATGAGGTAGTCCCCTGAAATGGTTTTCACTTCACAGGTGTGCCTTGTCAGGGTTAATTAGTGGAATTTTTCCCTTATTAATGGGGTTGGGACCATCAGTTGTGTTGTGCAGAAGTCAGGTTGATACACAGCCGACAGCCCTAGTGGACAACTGAATTCATATTATGGCAAGAACCAATCAGCTAAGTAAAGAGAAACGAGTGGCCATCATTACTTTAACAAATGAAGGTCAGTCAGTCCGGAAAATTGCGAAAACTTTGAATGTGTCCCCAAGTGCAGTTGCAAAAACCATCAAGCGCTACAACGAAACTGGCTCACATGAGGACCGCCCCAGGAAAGGAAGACCAAGAGTCACCTCTGCTCCTGAGGATAAGTTCATCCGAGTCACCAGCCTCAGAAATCGCAAGTTAACAGCAGCTCAGATTAGAGACCAGATGAATGCCACACAGAGTTCTAGCAGCAGACACATCTCTAGAACAACTGTTAAGAGGAGACTGCATGAATCAGGCCTTCATGGTCAAGTAGCTGCTAGGAAACCACTGCTAAGGAGAGGCAACAAGCAGAAGAGATTTGTTTGGGCCAAGAAATACAAGGAATGGACATTAGACCAGTGGAAATCTGTGCTTTGGTCTGATGAGTCCAAATTTGAGATCTTTGGTTCCAACCGCCGTGTCTTTGTGCGACGCAGAAAAGGTGAACGGATGGATTCTACATGCCTGGTTCCCACCGTGAAGCATGGAGGAGGAGGTGTGATGGTGTGGGGGTGCTTTGCTGGTGACACTGTTGGGGATTTATTCAAAATTGAAGGCATACTGAACCAGCATGGCTACCCAGCATCCTGCAGCGACATGCCATCCCATCCAGTTTGCGTTTAGTTGAACCATCATTTATTTTTCAACAGGACAATGACCCCAAACACACCTCCAGGCTGTGTAAGGGCTATTTGACCAAGAAGGAGAGTGATGGAGTGCTGCACCAGATGAACTGGCCTCCACAGTCACCGGACCTGAACCCAATCGAGATGGTTTGGGGTGAGCTGGACCGCAGAGTGAAGGCAAAAGGGCCAAGTGCTAAGCATCTCTGGGAACTCCTTCAAGACTGTTGGAAAACTATTTCAGGTGACCACCTCTTGAAGCTCATCAAGAGAATGCCAAGAGTGTGCAAAGCAGTAATCAGAGCAAAGGGTGGCTACTTTAAAGAAACTAGAATATAAGACATGTTTTCAGTTATTTCACATTTTTTTGTTAAGTACATAATTCCACATGTTTATTCATAGTTTTGATGCCTTCAGTGATAATCTACAATGTAAATAGTCATGAAAATAAAGGAAACGCATTGAATGAGAAGGTGTGTCCAAACCTTTGGCCTGTACTGTATATATATATATATAAAGAACTTTGCTCCACGGTTTGAGTGTATGAAAGCAATGGCCACTGTCCACCGAGAAAAAGGACCCTTAGCAACCCTGAGATTATTAGACTCAAATGATTGATTGATTGATTGATTGATTGATTGATTGATTGATTGAGTGATTGACTAATTGTTAAAGTTTTCCATGTTGTTCTAAAATGAGGGTGGCGTCCACATTAAAGTTAAATTTAAATACTTTCACTTAGGATAATCCTATTGTCTGGTAATTGGAGTGAGTGTTATCACTCTCCTTCATTCATGGTACAAATGTACATGTGTATGATGCATCATTTCGAGTTGTAGTTTTCATTTATTATGAGTTGTTGATAATTGCCACTGTGACGCTAACACCCAAAAAGTGGTGGCAAAGTTCAAATCACCATGTTTGAATCAAAACTTCAACTGACGCTGCATTGTAAATTCAGAATTTATTCTACAGTACAGTATGCAAGCTGCTATTGTGACAGACCCAGCTGGGCCGGACAATTCTGGCTCTGCAAACCATTTCAAATCTCACACCCTCCCATGGGACATTATTAAATATGTGCAAAATATCTGGGTCTCGCCATGGCTTTGGGTTGACAGGATGAAACTGAAAAGCACAAATGCTAATTCTTACTCACAAAAACAGTTTTGTTCTCAGGAGATACAACAATGTCAGTCTCTGTATAAAATAATATGAATGTGAATTTAGTTTCCTGTTTACAAATAGTTGATGACAAGTGTGTACATTTTTTGGCTTTTTTACAATTGTGAATCTTTAAAAACTTGTGAAATATTTTCTGCGTTGAATGCACTTCATACAAATGTTTAAATCCTTATATACATAGGCAAGGCAAGGCAAGGCAGCTTTATTTGTATAGCACATTTCAGCAACAGGGCAATTCAAAGTGCTTTACATAAAACATTAAAGAGCAGTTATAAAACAATTTAAAAACATTAATAAACAAATTAAAACAAGAATAAAATTGATAGTGCAGTATAAGAATACAAGTTACAGTGCAGTATAAGAAATTAAAGTTAATAAAATAGATTATTTAAAGAAAAGCAACATCAAAAAGATAGGTCTTTAGCTTAGATTTAAAAGAACTGAGAGTTGCAGCGGACCTACAGTTTTCTGGGAGTTTGTTCCAGATATGTGGAGCATAAAAACTGAACGCTGCTTCCCCCCTGTTTAGTTCTGACTCTGGGGGACAACAAGTAGACCTGTCCCAGACGATCTGAGAGGTCTGGGTGGGTCATAATGTAGTAGCAGATCAGAAATGTATTTTGGCCCTAAACCGTTTAGTGATTTATAAACCAGTAAAAGTATTTTGAAATCAATTCTTTGAGGCACTGGAAGCCAGTGTAGAGACTTCAGTACTGGAGTGATGTGATCCACTTTCCTGGTTTTAGTGAGGACTCGAGCAGCAGCGTTCTGAATCAGCTGCAGCTGTCTGATTGATTTTTTAGGGAGACCTGTAAAGACACCGTTACAGTAGTCAAGTCTACTGAAGATAAAAGCATGGACAAGTTTTTCCAGATCCTGCTGAGACATAAGTCCTCTAACCCTTGATATATTTTTAAGGTGATAATAGGCTGATTTTTTTAATTATGTTAATGTGGCTGTTAAAATTTCAGGTCTGAGTCCATGACTACACCAAGATTTCTGGCTTTGTCTGTTGTTTTTAACATTGTCATTTGAAGCTGAGCGCTGACTTTCAATCGTTCCTCTTTTGCTCCAAAAACAACCACCTCCGTTTTTTCTTCATTTAATTTAAGAAAGTTCTGGCACATCCAATCATTAATTTGTTCAATGCACATATTTAATTGTTGTATTGGGCTATAGTTCCCTGGCGATAAGGTTATGTAAATTTGTGTGTCATCTGCATCCGACAGTGCAGACGCTCTACTTCTTACAGTGCAGACGCTCTACTGCTTGCTCCTGCTTCTGCTTGCATATTTCTGCTGATAATCTTGCTTTTCCTCTGAGAGAAACTATGAGCAGCGGCTCTTGGATACTTATAAATCACTGGACTATACATTTTTTGTAGACATAGTAGGCTATTGTCATATTTGAACATTTTTCTGCGTGACCGAGGCCTACCAATAGCTCAAGCCTGTCCTAAAGTGACTGTAGCTAAAGCTAATTAGCAGCAAGATGCCACCCTTCTCCATAGAGGACTACTACAAACTCCTGCAGAAGATTGCAGTTCTGGAAACCAAAATTTACCGGTTAGAAGTAAACCTGGAAGTGAACGGATCATGTGGAAATGACACCACTTTACCAGTGACCCAAAACAATGGACAAAAGCATGCTAACATACGGCTAACTAGCACCAGCAAGACCACAAAGAAACAAGAGGGCTCTGGAACGGATAATAAATCAACAAGTGGCAGTCCTCCCTGGAACTCTTTTGGTGCAAAGCCTAAGAGTAAATCATTTTCCTGGGAAATGGGAGGACGACTAACGGGCAGGACACAGCGCCCTGAGATTTGTGATATGACCGGCTGGCCTGCATTACCACCCAGGCAGAGTGCCTCTTCAACCCCTGTACTTAGTAGGACACAGCCGTGGACAGCTGCAAAAGGGAAAATCAGCAACAAAATGCCTCCCCAACAACTGAGTGTGCAGGTGGAGAACAGATTTGCTCCTCTGCTACAGGACCCTGGACATGACCTGGATTACGTCTCATCGTCACACAGCAGGGTAAGGACTGAGAACAATTCTAAAAGTAAAAAGCTACAGGGAAAGCTAACGACTGGGCCCCAAACTCTGATTGTGGGTGACTCTGCTGTGAAAGATATAAAAAGCAGTAAAAAACACCAAAATACTCTGTTTTCCCAAAGACATGGTGTCTGACTTGGCCCAAAGAATCCCAGATATCGTAGCAGCACACCCAACTGTGAAGAACATTGTACTGCACATAGGGTCAAATGATGTTGTAAAGCAAGAGTCTGAAGTGCTGAATCGTGACTTTATGAATCTGCTGAACGCAGTCAGCTCCGTAAACGCAAAGGTGTTTATCAGTGGCCCTATACCGCCAGTCAGAGGAGGAGCTGAGAGATTCAGCAGACTGTTGGCACTGAACAGATGGCTTTCAAATGCATGTACCAACCATTCTCTGCAGTTCATTGACAATTTTAACATTTTCTGGGGCTGCAGACATCTTTTTAAAGCAGATGGACTATTCCTTAACAAGCCAGGAGTAAAGCTGTTCACCTCTAGCCTACTTTACTTTCTGCGCCACACATACTATATTTATTTACAGAATTAAATCCAGAGAGTCACAGCCACAATACCGCCATTACAGCAGCTATTTCACAGTGTGCAGCGATGCTAAATTATTTGGCTTGCACTTTACTTGAAGGTATCTACATAAAAGTGGCATGACACTGTCATGAACGTGTCATAAACATTATAAACAGTCTTAAATGTTTATGACACGTTTCTTTTAGTAAGTGTCATTAGATTTTTGTCATGACAAGTTAGGGTTAGGGTTAGGGTTAGAGTCAGGGCTGGACTGACAAAATCGGCCCTGGCATTTTTGGCCCAGGCGGCCCACACCCACCATGATTGGTCAGACACATTCCCTGCAGACAGTCCTCTTAAAATATGCGTGCATTCTATGATATGAGTTGCCTAGTGTTCGGCGTTCATGTGATCGTTTTGGATCCTTCAAGAGGGGTGTCAAGACTTATCTGTTGATCTTACACTTAAATAATTCATTCATTCTTAGAGATTGAATGAATGTATATTTATGGTATTTTTATTATTTTTATTATTGATATTTTATATTGTATTGACATTGTTGTTATTATTACTACTACTACTTTGCTTAATATTGGCTTAGCAACTTTAAAAACCGTTTACTGTTAATTTTAACTATTGTAAGATTCATATTTTGTCACTTTGGACACAAGTGTCTGCTAAATACAATAACCATAACTATAACCCTTCCCAAAAGCTACAATAAAGCTGAGAGTAGTACAGTATATGCCCTGGAAAAGAGCACCAATACAAGAGAAGTTAATTAAGCATTTCAAGGAACACTGATGCTTGTATCACCACTGATATCACCACCCTCTCCTCTCCCAATGTCATGCTGTATCTGTTGCGAGAGTTAGGAGAGAGTTGAGATGGCGCTGCATATGGCGACTCGGTGTGTTTGTGCATGTTGCTTTAATGTTTTAATGTGACTTGCACTTATGATACCAAGACACATCCCTCGTGTGTGTAAACATACTTGGCAATAAAGCTTTTCTGATTCTGATTCTGATTCACACAGACTTTTCAGCTACCCAACAGGCTAACGGCTAGCATTTTTAATGTAAGCTTAAGCAGTTAGGTTACCTGACAGCCACTAACTTTAATGTTACAGCCAAACTGCTTGTTATTGTTATGATGTGGCGCGCGCGCGCACGCACACACACATACACACTCACACACAGCCTCCCTCCCTTCCTGAGAGTCCCTGTTAATTTGCCTACATCATCCTCTACTCTCTCTTCCATCTTTTCCTCACTTGCTCCCATGGCCCTGACATGGTCACTCTCCTCCTCCTCGGCTTCTTCCCTGTCATGAATTTGTTTCTGCTTTTGTGTATAGCCAGCCACCTCTCCTCCTCCTCGGCTTCAGGTAATGCTGATGTTGAAGCAGCTACTACAGCCCCAAACATGTCTGAAAATTTGGCACATTTTGAGGAATCCGCTTGTAGATTCTTAATCTTTTTCTCTTGTAATTTCTCTGCACCTCCGTTGCACTTTGGCGGTCGTTTGTCCATTTTAACGTGGATGCTAAACTTTCAGCATAACTATTACAGCTTGTGTTGCAGGGCCGGGAGGCGTGGCCATAGTGGGAAGGGGGTTCCTGGATTTGATTGGGTCAGGCCAGTGCCATAAAGAAAATTAACCCATGGGCCGCTGTGAGTTCTTTATGGGCCGGCCCGGCCAAAAAATGAAAAAAGGCCTATTTATATCGGCGATTAGGCCCAAAAGTGCGTCGGCCCACCAAGAAAATGTGTAGAGAATTTGGTGTTTCAGAATCTCTGAAAAAGGAGAGGCTTGGTCCAAATGAAGGGTTAACACAAAGATTTATTAATAAAAATGATAAGTCAAAAACCCTATGAGCCAACGTAGAAGAGGTGAAGTTACCCTGCCCGGAGGAAGCCCGGGGCCCCCGTCTGGAGCCAGGCCCAGATGGCGGGCTCGTCAGCGAGCGCCTGATGGCCGGGTTTGCCACGGAGCCTGGTCGGGCACAGCCCGAAGAAGCAACGTGGCAACTCCCTCTCCATCCCATGGGCCCACCACCTGTGGGAGGAACCGCTGGGGTCGGGTGCACTGCTACACGGGTAGCAGTGAAGGTCAGGGGCCTCGACGGACCAGACCCGGGCAGCAGACACTGGCTCTGGGGACGTGGAACGTCACCTCTCTGTGGGGGAAGGAGCCGGACCTGGTGCGGGAGGTGGAGCGCTACCGGTTAGATCTGGTGGGGCTTACCTCTATGCACAGTCTCGGTTCTGGAACCATACTCCTGGATAGGGGTTGGACTCTTTTCTTCTCCGGAGTTGCCCAGGGTGTGAGGCGCCGGGCGGGTGTGGGGATACTCACAAGCCCCCGGCTGAGCGCCGCTACGTTGGAGTTTACCCCGGTGGACGAGAGGGTCGCCTCCCTACGCCTGCAGGTTGTGGGGGGGGGGGAAACTCTGACTGTTGTTTGTGCATATGCACCAAACAAGAGTTCGGAGTATTCGGCCTTCTTGGAGACCTTGACTGGAGTCCTGTATGGGGCTCCAGTGGGGGACTCCATTGTTCTGCTGGGGGACTTCAACGCGCACGTGGGCAATGATGGAGACACATGTAGAGGCGTGATTGGGAGGAACGGCCTCCCTGATCTAAACCAGAGTGGTTGTTTGTTGTTGGACTTCTGTGCTAGTCATGGATTGTCTATAACAAACACCATGTTCGAACATAGGGATGCTCATAAGTGTACTTGTTACCAGAGCACCCTAGGCCAACGGTCAATGATTGATTTTATAATCGTTTCATCTGATCTGAGGCCGTATGTTTTGGACACTCGGGTGAAGAGAGGGGCAGAGCTGTCAACTGATCACCATCTGGTGGTGAGTTGGGTCAGGGGGTGGGGGAAGACTCTGGACAGACCTGGTAAGCCCAAACGGGTAGTGCGGGTAAATTGGGAACGTCTCGAGAAGGCTCCTGTCCGACAGACTTTCAACTCACACCTCCGGCGGAGCTTTTCGTGCATCCCTGTGGAGGCTGGGGGCATTGAACCCGAGTGGACAATGTTCAAAGTTTCCATTGCTGAAGCTGCGGCGAGGAGCTGTGGTCTTAGGGTCTTAGGTGCCATAAGGGGCGGTAACCCACGAACACTGTGGTGGACACCGGTCCGACTGAAGAAGGAGTCTTTCCGGGATATGTTATCCCGGAGGACTCCGGAGGCAGTTGCAGGGTACCGAAGGGCCCGAAGGGCTGCAGCCTCTGCCGTGAAAGAGGCAAAGCAGCGGGTGTGGGAGAAGTTTGGAGAAGACATGGAGAAGGACTTTCGGTCAGCACCAAGGTGCTTCTGGAAAACTGTTCACCACCTCAGGAAGGGGAAGCGGGGAACCATCCAAGCTGTGTACAGTAAGGATGGGACACTGTTGACCTCAACTGAGGAGGTAATAGGGTGGTGGAAGGAGCACTTTGAGGAACTCCTGAATCCGACTAATATGCCCTCTATGTTAGAGGCAGAGCTGGAGGATGATGGGGGATCATTGTTAATTTCCCAGGTGGAAGTCACTGATGAAGTCAAACAACTCCACAGTGGCAAAGCCCCTGGGATTGATGAGATCCGTCCGGAAATGCTCAAGGCCCTTTTTAAAAAGTGGGACCAGAGGGTGTGTGCCAATTACAGGGGTATCACACTTCTCAGCCTCCCTGGTAAAGTCTACTCCAAGGTGCTGGAAAGGAGGGTTCGGCCGATAGTTGAACCTCAGATTGAAGAGGAACAATGCGGATTCCGTCCTGGTCGTGGAACAACGGACCAGCTCTTCACTCTCGCAAGGATCCTGGAGGGAGCCTGGGAGTATGCTCAACCAGTCTACATGTGTTTTGTGGATCTGGAAAAGGTGTATGACCGGGTCCCCCGGGAGATACTGTGGGAGGTGCTACGGGACCATGGGGTGAGGGGGTCTCTTCTCAGGGCCATCCAATCTCTGTACGACCAAAGTGAGAGCTGTGTCCGGGTTCTCGGCAGTAAGTCGGACTCGTTTCAGGTGAGGGTTGGCCTCCGCCAGGGCTGCGCTTTGTCACCAATCCTGTTTGTAACATTTATGGACAAATACCATACAATTTATTACTTAAAACATAAAACATACATGGTTATTAAAATCAGCACTGTTACAACATTATTTTACTCAACAAATGCCAGATGGCCAGTCCAGCCCTGGTTAGAGTTAGGGATCATGTGTCATGACAGTGTGATGTTTTCATGACAGTGTCATGTCACTCTCATGTAGATACCTTCAAGTAAAGTGTTACTATTATTTGTTTCATTATGCACATCGTCTCCGGTAAGTCTTTTTTTTTTAAAAGAACCTCAGAGCTGCCGGTAAACAGTCTTTATAAAGTTACCGTAGTAACACTGGTGAAAGCTGTAATTGTTTCCTATCATCTGGTTTTCCCTACCACGCCATCATCTGCTCACCAGATAACAAACAGCTATTTACATACGGCAAACTACATTTTTATTAACTTGAAAATGTTCTGAGAATGCAGGAATGAGCCAAACTACTCAGTGAAATTCATTTGGTAAATAAATACAATTTTTTTAACATTGCAGGCTTGCTAAGCAATCATTGTCAGACTTTGTCAGATGTTGTGTAAATTATCTCAGCAGACGTTTTCCTGAGGTCTGTTGTTTGTTGGTCTTACCATTTGGCTGTTATGGTGTGGAAAAAATGCGAAGTGGTAACAAGCAAAAATAGAATTTGTACCGGCAAAGAACATCATCCAAGTTCAAAGTCATTGTGCTTGCTGACAAACTTGTGTTTTTACTGGCTCTCCAAGACACATGAGAACCATATGAGTGGCGGTGCTGCTGACAATTAATCCCAGAATTCATCTTTGTGGCATCCATGCCCACTGATTGACCCCGGCTCACTAAAAACATGGATGCATTTGTACCACACATTCAGACAGTGAATCCCAAAGATTCTAGTCAGGATTTATTTGTTACAGTATCCGCTATGCTCTGTCTCTCTTCTAATTACAGTGTGTATCTACTGTTTTCACAATCCCTGTTGAGCAAAATCATGATGCCAACAGCTCATTGATGTTACTTTTATGTTCTTGCTGAGAGTATTGATGAGATCTGGCAGCGTCCAACCTACCAAGACACAAACATTTCTTCCATTGGGCTTTACCAATAAAACAGTTATAAACAAGAGCCTGGCTCTCCTACCATTCCAACATCGCAAAGCAAAACAAGATGCTGAAGCTGCAGAAACACTTCCCAGATGTTTGTCATGAAGTGTAAGAGACTGGATGTATGGTATGATAGCTGTGCTGCTGAGGATAAGGACAATAAAAACTTGTATGTAAGACTCATTGGCTTCTGATGACTCATGACTTTGCATGTCTCATAAAAACATACTAATCATAGCATCTGTAGCATATACCCTAACTCGTGCTAAATGACTTAGCCTTTACAAATAATTTCCATGTGAACACAATTTTCACATTTTTAGGAGAAATAGTTCATGTCTTTTTCTGCAGCCTTCTTTAACTTTTCATAGCTGCAACACAAAAACTGGTGTTTAACTGTAACAGATGGGAGTTTTTTTTCTGTCTTTTTGTCTTGTAACATGGCATCAGGAACCTAGCAGGAGCACTGGGAGTTATACTGGTTTCTAGTGTTGATCCCTGCAAGTACATCTACTCATTTCTGTCAGGCGGAGAAATGACACAATGTAACACTGTCCCAGGTAGGGAAGGTTCAGGCTGTCGTTCTCTCACGGCCATTTGCTGCTGATCAACAGGGTCTTGGATGTCCCGAGGTATCTTTTAATCCTTGAGGGGTTTTGCGATACTGGCCTCACTGCTGTGTACTGGCTGTACGGGAAAGAACCAAATCCTGTGAGACAAATTAATATTAAGGCACACAGAGGAGGACAGCTGCTGGAAAGCCACTTTGACTGTTAGGCCTGCCAAAGAAAACAAAACACAATGCAGTGTCCCATATTCAACATCAGGAGAGAGTAGAGTCAGATGTTGCTCTAAAGAGCTTTTACTGTAATTGATCAGCTGACTATCATCTCATTTTCTATCAATGCCATATGGTTGGGGAAAATAAAAACCGCCATCCCTGCTAAAGCTGTGGTTGAAGCTCATTGTTTAGGACAGTGATTCCCAACCTTTTCTGTCCGATGTACCCTCACATCCTTATTACATAAAGATATGCTCAGCATCTGCCATGGGTTCTTTTCAGATTATATAGGGGATTTTAAAGGTCCCATGGCATGAAAATTTCACTTTATGAGTTTTTTTAACATTAATACGCGTTCCCCCAGCCTGCCTATGGTCCCCCAGTGGCTAGAAATGGTGATAGGTGTAAACCGAGCCCTGGGTATCCTGCTCTGCCTTTGAGAAAATGAAAGCTCAGATGAGCCGTTTTGGAATCTGCTTGTTATGAGGTCATAAGGAGCAAAGTTACCTCCCCTTTCTCTGCTTTGCCCGCCCAGAGAATTTGGCCCACCCATGAGAGAGAGAGAGACATCATGGCTTTCAAACGAGAAAAGTGGCAGTTGGTCAAGGCCACACCCCCACCCTCTACCTTGCCCCTCCCCCTCTTCTCCTCAATAGCTTCAGACACAGAAATGGCACATCCTAAGGAAAGCTCATTGTGGGACTGGCTCTAGTGGCTGTAGTTTTGCACCAAAGCTGAATTTCGGGAAAGAGACTTCAGATACAGTATTAGGGGACCACTAAGGTCTATATAAACGCATCCAAAGAGCACCATGTCATGGGACCTTTAAGTAACACCACACAAAAGATGGATGTTGTTATAATATTTCTTTTTTTTTACAATTGCATTATCAATGTTTTTCAGCTGTTTATTCATTTTATATCATTATTTGATTTGTTTATCTACTTTTCTAAAAATTTCAAATGTGGATCTGTTTATCTTAACAAACTATTTCAATTATTTATTCATTATACTTTTAGCAAAGTATTTCGACAATTATGCTATCTGCTAATTTTTTTCATTGGAAAGTAGGTAAAGCCTGCTTGAAAAGTCGCTAGATTATGCCATGTGCTAATTTGCATATACATGACGCCATCATGTGACTATATCTATATATATATATATATATATATATATATATATATATATATTGCTGCAGAACAGCTTTATGTTGTTAACCCATTTCTTGTTCCCTGAAAAAGGCCTTTTTGTAAAATTCTGAAGTGTACATTATTTTTCAGTTTTGGGTAACCTTACTTATTTTTAACCTCAGGCAGTTCACTAGTTACCTTTGTACCATTTCAAGCTATTCATTGGACTTGAACTGCTAACATTTCAATAAAAAATAATATATATATGCATATATTAATTATATATAGCCTATGCAGTTTCAAAACGTGCAGTCAGCCTATTGTAGCCAGGTCCCCAGGAAGAAAAAATATTTTTTCCGAGAGACTTAAATGGCGAAAGAGACATCTGTAAATCAGTGGATACATTTTTTTGAGCATAACAACCCCTGCGAAATGGCACATTTCACTATCAGAATTTGATCCATTCAGTCCGATAACATTTGTAAAGTCTAAAAGGCCTGCATGATTAAATCATTTAATCCCCTTTCAAATTAACGGATTGTATAGTTATTTTCCTATGAGGATATTTAAAAATATATACAGTATATATATAAAATATTAAGTGAACTATTCCCCATGGCATCTGGTATCCCTGCTTGGGAATAACTGGAAACAGATGGAAATATTTATTGGGCTCAATGGTCAAAATGTGGCCATACAGTAACTTGTGCATCCCTTGAAACACAGCTATGACCCAAGTGTTTTAAATAAGGAGGAAGGCTCGCCCGGAGCCATGAGGTCCATCTTGGGGTTCCACAGTTTACTGTTCAGGAAATGTCCACTGCCAATGCTTCCAGTATGTTTACCCTATGGCTGCTTACACATGCTAAGTGAATGTAACATTCTCTTTATGTGGACATATGGAAAATTCTTCTGACAGTCTCCACATACACACAGAAGAGACACTCATGTATACACATGCTCACTGATAAACTAACATTTTGGTCTAGGAGAAACAGTTGGGTCTCTGTCTTTAGGTGTGGGGTTAACAGATTGCTCCATCAAACATTCCCATAAAGGTAGAATTTGGGGAATGCTCTGTGGAACATCGACAGCACGTTTTTTTAATTCTGTTTGAGCCTGCCTGCGGTGGGGAGAGGAAGACAGGATGCGGGCTTAGAAGGTCTGGCTCGAGGCTGAGGTCTACTGTAAAGTTTATGTGAGTGTGTGAGCATGTGTGTGTGAATATTGCAAGGTGTGGGACACTAATATGTACCTTTGCTGAGTGTAAATGCTTTAGAGGCATCTTGTGAAGCAAGCTGACAGCATCCTAGACATAATTACACAGTCTGTCAAAGCTAAAGAGGAGGTTCCCTCTGAAATCAGGACTGGCAGGTCAGTGTGAAAAGTGGAAACCAGACTGCCAAAAATGGGAAATTGTTGACTAAACATCTGTGAGTGTCTGTGTGTGTGCTGGCACGTTTGCATGTGTTGAGAAGCGTTTTCTACAGTTGTAAATTCAAAGGCAATGAAATACATCTCAGCACTTAAAACTATAGCCTATATACTGTAAATAAGAAATAAACAAAAGACAACAAAAAATTATACAAAATAAATAAATAACTATGAGTAATTTAACCGCCTGGGGGTAAAAACTCTCTTTGAGGCAGCTGCTCCAAACTCTGAAACTAATATAATAGAGAGAGGTTTGTAGCATGACGCAATCAGTAGCCGCCATCTTATCTGTTGTAGCTGGGTACCTCTTCTGCTTTGGTGGATCAGCGGGGTTGTTGGTTGTTGATTGAAGTTTGAACTCTGCTAGTTCGGAATTAAATCCATGATCTGCTATATTCCAGTTGCACTGGCATATATGTGCTTTTAATGCATCTCTCTTTGCCCTTCCATGATATGCTGTTATTTTAATGTTTGCCATTAAACAGTGGCATTTACATTGTGCTGCTCTGTTTCAAAGAATACATCACATACTTGAACATGGCAGCCATATTCTGGGCGGGTCTGGTCCCTTTGGTAAAGACTGAATTCATAATTGAATTCAGTATAATCTGATAAGTAATTAAATAATAAGTTGTCACTGCCTTTGCTGCAAATACTAAAACTACTACTACTGTACCAAACCTAGTAGTAATGCTAATACTTCTACATGCACTACTACTACCAATACTCTGCGAGGGTCCGTGTGACTTAAATGTTGTCATCTGCCTATGTCCGCTTGCCAGAAATCCGCATGCAACCCAAAATTTCTGACTGAGCAGACTGTACGTATAGCAAGTGCACCGACTGTGCATACTCCATCTCTTGTTCCAGACTCTAGTCCAGTTGGTGGGGTTTGCACCTCTAGCTGGTTTGCCAAGAAGAAGAAGAAGATGGCAATATGGATGCTTGTTTTGAAGAGAGGTTGAGTGGGAAGATTACCCACGTTTTTATAGTTTGTCTGTAAAGGAATACAAGGACCAAATGCTGTTGAACTCATGGCGAGAAAATGTGCAAACGCAAACGGAGAGATGAAAATGCTTGCCGTCAGAAGTCAATTGTTTCCCTTCCATTTGCCGCGCTGTCCTAGAACGACCCGCGGGGGGAGAGGGTTCGCCGTCGCTCCGGCTGCGGAACCGGGCGTTTTCTGGCTGGAATTGGAGTAAGAGGAGGACGCACTACATGCATTGATCATCCCCCGCTGCAAGGAACCGGAGTGCGCCCGTGGGACTTTGATTCGATACCGGGGGCCGCAACTGGAGGACTCTGCACCTGTGGACTAACGGTATTTGGACCACTGTACCAAGTTTGACTGGAGGACGGTGTGTGTAAGTTTTGAAACCAACCGTTGGAGAGACATCGAACCAGACTGTAAGGAATGATGAATGCTGGCTACTCAGTTTACAATCTATATTTTTGAGGACACTTAATCAGGCTGAAACAAGGGAACATGATGAATCCTGAGGATGCACTATGTAAGTTTTGTAACTAAGCTTTAAAGGGACAATTAACCAGACTGTAAGTGCATGACAAATGCTGGTAGGTAATCCTAAGGATACTGTATGTAAGTTTTGAAGCCGAGCTTTAAGAAGGAAAAACAGACGTGGCACTTATACAAGAGTCACACTTACATAAAAGAGATGTAAATTGTCTACAAAATAAATACTTTAAGGTTGCTGCTTCATCTAGTGACGACACCAAAACCAAGGGCTCCATCGTGTTGCTGTCACGGAGATGCACACTCACCGTAGACAAAAGCAGTACTAGACTTAAATCAGGATAGATCAGGGGTCAACCACACAAAAGCCCAAAAACACATAGCGGACATGTTCAATGCAGTTGTGGAATCCCACCATCTTAGATTACAGATATATGGAGGATGCACAATCCTACCAGGGATTACACCTTTTTTTCCACTCGTCACCTCATCCACTCCCGCATTGATTATTTTTTATGCTCCAGTGAACTTAAGACAATGTTCCACACGATAGCAATAGAACCAGCAATTCTGTCTGATCACAATGTGGTGATAACCACATTCCGTTGTGATATGTTAGGAGAAAGATCTAGAAGGTGGCAATTTAATAATTCCCTTCTCCAAAACACAGTGTTTGATACAGAGTTTAAAGCCAAACTGGCGTAATCAATATATCAATAAATTCTGGCTCAGTTTCGGACCCGGAATACATCTGGCCAGCCACTAAAGGATTTATTAGAGACTTCACATCTTCCTTTGCGGTCAATTTGAAGAAAAGGAGAGAGGCAAGGATTGCGGAGTTGGAAGAAAGTTGTAATTTGTTAGAACAGCTCTAAAGACATGTTTTTCTAAATCTACACATACTCTTTTAGTCACAAATCAAGCAAAGCTAAATGATTTGCTAAGAAGAAGAGCTGAATTCATAATGCACAAAAGGCTACATTACTAAAATTACTATTTTAATGGTTGTAAACCAAGCAAATTGCTAGCTCTGAAATTAAAACAAAGCAAGTCCAGAGCTGCTATCAACAGCATCCGCACGGACCGAGGTATCTCAACGAATCATAATGATATTACCGACACTTTCCAATCCTTTTATTCAAAGTTGTATGAATCCTCCTGCAATCCGGACCCAACACAGTGCCAAAAGTTCCAGAAAGAGCTAAACATGCCTCTTCTCGACCCAGAGGAGGCAGAATAACTGGGTAAACCTCTAACGTTAGAGGAACTCAAATCTTGTGGCAAGTAATGTAGTGGCTTGGTTTGGGAGTTAAATTCAGTGAAATGGTAGGTACTTTATAGGCGAATCCCACAGCCATAGTCTCAACCAATGGCCTGCATTCACAGCCATCCCCCATCTCCTATGCTATTTGCGATCTCTCATAAACCATTAGCCCAGGCCATAAGGCAAAACAAAATATGTAATGTCCAGATTAAATCCAATAACAACTCAATATTGTTATTTGCAGATGATATCTTTCTGTACATATCTGACCTTGAGGACTCTGTTCCAAAAATTCTTAAGAGCTTTAACAAATTTGGCTCAATCTCCGGCTATAAAATCAATTGGAACAAATCTAATCTTCTGTTGAACAATAGACAGGTGATATCAGTTATTAGTGATACAATACCAACCCAAAGCAAAATTACATATTTGGGCATCACCATTCACGCATCGCTACAGCTAGTTGTCCAGGACAACTATGAAACTATACTAAGTAGTGTTCAAAGGGATCTGGCCAACTGGTCTGCACTGCCAGCATCGCTATGGTCCAGGATTGCTGTTGTTAAAATGAACATAGTTCCTCGTGTGAATTTCTTAAGTACAATGATCCCTTTACCCCCACCAATACATTTTTGGAAGAAACTTGATACTGCAATTCCTTGACCTTGCCTTTGCGGGTGTGTATCCAAAAAGGAGTATGCTAGCCTATGGCGCTATAATCACCAACACATTGTCCAACTTTAAACAGGTGGAGGAGCAATCACATTACACCAATAAGTGGCATTTGAACACCCCACTTTGGCACAATATACACTTAATGTCTGGTAACAAACCTTTTGTTTATAACCAGTGGAGTGACAGAGGTATTTATACTCTAGACCAGTTATTCAATGAAGAAGGTATGTTAAGTTTTGAAGACCTGAGAGCTAGCTTTGAAGTCCCTACGACATCCTTCTTCCTTTATCTTCGTTTAAGAGCAGCCCTAAGATGTTATAGAGTGCCAAGGGGGAACAGTCTTGAGACGCACCCAATCATTAAATGGCTTGTTGATTCCCCTGTGAGAGGATTAGTGTCCAGGATTTATGCTAAACTGATGCAAGTATCCGTAGGAGAACTCCTAATAGTAAAGAAATTTGAGCAACAGCTGAGCCCGGAGGGGAACGTAATTAATTGGAGACAGTTTAGGTCAACATTTCCCACTGTTCCAAGAACCCAAATCACCAGCAGATCCTCTTCAACATATGCCATAGGACATATTGGACGCCTCACAAGAGATACGTCTCTAAAGTCATTCTGACTCCTTATTGCACGTTCTGCCAACCTGAACAAACTTTCCTACACATGGTCTGGGAGTGTGAACAGGTGCATGAGTTTTGGAATAAAACAACAATAATATCAATTAAAGCTGCGAGCAGCGATGGACGGGCCCTCGCGCCTCTGCGCGCGTCGGGGTTACCGGCGGACGCCGCTCCTTGCGACCGTGCATTCGCGCGGCACTCAGACGCCGCAAACCTTCACCAACGAAAAGGGAACTCCCTGCCGAGTTCAATGATACCTCACACAAGGGTATACCTTAAACGGTTCAAATGTTATGGAAGGGGGCGTGGCTTAACCATAGGGGGCGGGCCAAACCATGACCAGTGAAAAAAGAAGTCTCTGCTGAGTTCGTTGATACCTCATATAAGACTCTACCTTAAACGGGTCACCAGTTATGAAAGGGGGCGTGGCTTAAGTATAAGGGGGCGGGCCAAACCATCAGCAATGAATAAGGAAGTCTCTGCTGAGTTCAATGATACCTCACACAAGGGTATACCTTAAACCAGGGGTCGGCAACCTTAGGCACGCGTGCCACCATGGGCACGCGGGACCTTAACCAATGGCACGCTGGCAATATGTGTGCAAGAGAGTTATTGATGTGTTGAAATCATGGTTGAAATGCTGAAGCACTCTCTCATCCGCATGCCAAATTAACGTTCACAGTTGCCGACCTCATAGGTGCCGATACCGTGGGTGCTCCGGAGCTTGAGCACCCACGGAAAATACTGAGCACCCACGTGTGCCAGACTGCCAATTCATTTTTAATTTTATATTAAACATTGCAGGTGGTGCTAAGTGTGATTGGTCATGTCGGTGGCATTGATTTATAATTTCCCACGAAGCTGATTAAACTTCTCATCCCCAATTCTATCTGTGAGAAGTGCCGCTGTCCTGAGTTGAAAGATAGCTTACTTTACGGCGTGTGTGTTCGTGTCGGCCGCTGTCCATTTCCTAAGGTTCTGAAATGCAAACATTGTTGACTACTCTTTTTTTTTTTAAACTGTGTGCGCGTGTGAGCACCCACGGAGGAAAACATAAATCGGCGCCAGTGCGCAACCTGTTATTTACTGTAGTTTGATTGACTCATATCTCTGACTGGGAACAGTACAAAGAGGATAACCAACGGCCGCTGGGGCAGATGAACTAACGCTAGTCTCGTTACTGTAAGGAAGCTACAATTGAACCTTCGTGAGTTAAAAGCCAATACTTATCAATGCACTCACCTGTGTAAACCGGCATCAACATGTAGAAAGTGATATTTCAATCTGCTCTGTCTGCTCAGACCACTCTTGTCCACCGCACTCTAGTTTTACGCAAACACAGCTCTACTCTGCAAATAGCTAATTTTCACAAAACAAGCTAAAAGAAAAGCTGTCGGTTTGTAGTCTATTTATCTTAGTTTGCAGGGAATCTTGAAATTTGGACAAATTCTTATAAACTTAAACTGTCTGAAGAAACCATCCTCTCCGCTGGAGCGTAAATATGGATGCATTATAAGACCAAAACAAATACATGTGGCTACTTAAAATGCACGTGAATGACGCAATCGTTATGTTCTTCTTCATTCTTGATAATGATGCTGGTTGTGTTATTATTATTTTGCCACAGCATCGTTTCATTGAAAATGATTCATACAGGACCTGCTTATCAGTCCATTCATCATTAAAGCTGGGCTTTTCCACAACTTTTCGCTTCAGGCTCTTTGACAGTGATATTTTTGTCAGCCCATTTTCCACCAATCAGGACTGCATACTAAAACCATGTTTCCATAATAATAATATACAATAATAATAAATACAAGGTCCTGATTATTACAGATTCCCTGGATATTACATTTTGATGTGATGCCATAAAAAAAAATTCATGTTAACATGGCACACTAATAAACAAGAAATTTTGAAAAGGGCACTTCATATCAAAAAGGTTGCCGACCCCTGCCTTAAACGGTTCAAATATTATGAAAGGGGGCGTGGCCTGAGTAAGTGGGCGTGGTCATATTATAGGGGGCGGCTCAGTATCACATGTAGACCACACATTCTGATTTCATGCAAATCGGATGATTTTTGTCATATAAGGCAGATTTGCTGTTGCCAGCGGGGGGCGCTATGACCAAAAATCAATTTTGGCCTGTAGGTGTCCTCAGGCCTGGACCCTTGTCCATCGTGAGAAATTTCGGGCAGATAAGTCAACGTACACTCAAGTTACAGCAACTTCTTTGTTCATCGCTACACACTCAAAATGGCCGCCACGCCACGGCCACACCGTCTGACGAAAAGTTTTTCTTTTAATAACTTTTCATCGTTAAGGTGTTGGGATGGTACAGACCAAGTTTGAAGTCCATCGGATGAAATCTCTAGGAGGAGTTCGTTAAAGTATAGCACCTTGACTTTTAGGCCTACTTCCTGTTGCCACTAGAGGGCGCTATGACTTTAAGTAAATATCGGCCTTTATTTGTCCTCAGGGTTGGACGCTTATGAATCCTGAAAAGGTTCGAGGTAATCGGACAACGTACACTCGAGTTACACCCACTTCCTGTTTTGGTGGCGAAACGCACAAAATGGCCGCCCCGCCACGGCCATGCCCTATGACGAAAAGTTTTTCTTTTAACAACTTTTCATCTTTGACATCTTAAAATGGCACAGACTGAGTTTGAAGTTGATCGGATGAAATCTCTAGGAGGAGTTCGTTAAAGTACGACATGTGGAAATGGCCAAAATCGCACTAATTTCGAACTTTGAAATCAAAATGGCGGACTTCCTGTTGGGTTTAGGGTATGGCTCTAATGAAGTTTTTTGTACATCTCGACATCATACATATGTGTACCAAGTTTCGTGAGTCTACGTTAAACGCACTGCAGGGGTTAAATTTTCTTAACTTTCTAGGGGGCGCTAGCGAGCCATTTTTGTGCGCCTATTCCCGAAACCCTTAAAATACGTAAATTTTCACCAGACTTGATGCGACCGCCAAATTTGGTGAGTTTTTGAATATGTTAAGCCCCTCAAAAAGCCAATTCATTTGACGGGAAAATAATAGAAGAAACAATAATAATTCCTTCAGTTTCAATAGGGCCTTCGCCGCTGTCGGCGCTCGGGCCCTAATAATATCTGATGTGATAGGATGTCGAATCCCTACTGACCTGATTGTTTTGTTACTTAATGATGACTCTAAATTACACCTGCTTGGGAGACAGAGAAAGATTTGGCTAGCTGGATCAACCGCAACCCCCCACTCGCTTTGTATAAAACAGTGGTTGGCGTACTTCCTAGACATAGTTATGCTTGAGCACTCTACAGCAAGGATTAACAAAGCCAAGTCATTGACTATAGACCTATGGAGAAATGCAGCAAATATCAGTCCTAATGACCTCAGCATCACAAGAATTACAGGAGAGGGACTAGACAAGGTGTGACATTTTGTTGTTCAAAGGGTTTTGGTTCCTGTTTTTGATTTTATTTGTTTGTGTTTATTTGTTGTGTTCAAAAAAAAAAAAATAAATAAAAAAATTATCATAAAAAAAAAAGAAGTCAGTTGTTGTATGAATGGAACTACGTGCACGCAACTGGTACAAAACCGCAGCTGTCCGCGGACATGGAAGTATGAGTGAGAACAATTATTTTGAACCCTAAAGGCCCAGACATACGGGCCTTTCATCTCAATAACATCTTAGGGTTCAAAATAATTCTTACTTAAAGGTCCCATGGCAGGAAAATGTCATTTTATGAGGTTTTTTAACATTAATATGACTTCCTCCAGCCTGCCTATGGTCCCCCAGTGGCTAGAAATGGTGATAGGTGTAAACCGAGCCCTGGGTATCTTGCTCTGCCTTTGAGAAAATGAAAGCTCAGATGCGCCGATCTGGAATCTTCTCCTTATGAGGTCATAAGGATAGCCCAGAGAATTTGGCCCACCCATGAGAGAAAGACATCATGGCTTTCAAACGAGCAAAGTGGCAATTGTTCAAGGCCACACCCCCACTCTCCACCTTGCATTGATTGGGCTCTCTCCTCCTCAATAGCTACAGACACAGAAATGGCACATACTAAGGAAAGCTCATTGTGGGACTGGCACTAGTGGCTGTAATTCTGCACCAAGGCTGAATTTCGGGAAAGAGACTTCCGATACAGTATTAGGGGACCACTAAGGTCTATATAAAAGAGACTTCAGATACAGTATTGAGTGGGGACCACTAAGGTCTATATAAAAGAGACTTCAGATACAGTATTGAGTGGGGACCACTAAGGCCTATATAAAAGCATCCAAAGAGCACCATGTCATGGGACCTTTAAGCATGTTATCCCTTGGAGTCAATGTGATTTATGAAACCATATTTAAATCAATGTACTACTGTAAGTGAAAAAAATACCCCAAAAAATAATATTGTATTATTAGTAGTAAAAATGAATAATAACATAATTAAAGGGATACTTTACTGATTTCAGTCCAGGTCTGTGTCATCTTTGTGTGGGCAGTGTGTTTAGATGAACAGTGTGTGCCTTCCCTCCGTGGCGGTAGGACACAGAGCTCAGAGCAGCCGTTGTCTGCTGAATCCGACATTTAGCGTCATTTGGGCGGATCTCAGCAAGATCTCTGTGGCAGGTTTCGCATTCAAGGTTTTTCAATGTTTTAACTACGGCTGCAGAGGGAAGGCACACACCGTTCATTGAAACACATTGCCCACACTGCCATGACACAGAGCTGGATAGAAATCAGCATAATATCTCTGATGAAGTTGTTATTCTACCATTTGTATACCTTTTTCTGTTATTGTTGGCCATTACATAAATATCACATTTTCGAATAATATCACTTTGGGCAATTATTTGATATATGCCATAACAAAGGTGTCAGACTTCTAGCAAATCAATGTCAATCCATGCTACTCTGTGGGTTTCGGCAACAGTCCATGAGCCCTGAGGTGTTTAATGAAATGTCGTCTGAGTGCATACTCTGAGATAATCCTGCAGTTCAACAGGGCAGATCAGGGCACTGAAACTGTCAGGGTTGCATAAAGCATCCATCATAAAAAATATAGTTTAATTAAGTACCTGTCAAAGACCTGACACGACGTGTTCTGTGAAAGAGTGATGCGGATTGTGTTTCAACATCCTGTCAACAACACATCACAGTACACCAAAACCAGCAGCGTTCTGATGGCTCTCTGCTCAACTACGTCATAAATATTCTTTCATCCAACGCCAAATTGAGAGGCAACTCAATAATAGTTTCCTATTGGTAAAATCTCCACATTGTTGTGATGTTGCAGTTTCATGCTCTGCTGGTGTGCTCTCCATTGGCCTTGGCACCGGCCGCAACTGATTTTGTAAAAACATGTCATGTGCGAATGATCACTATGCCCACAGGTTTTTTGATTTAGCTTTTATTTAGCTATTTATTTACTTATGCATTGTACTTACTGAAGTCTCAGAGTGGAATAGTAATCTTAAAACTTGAGTTAACTGATAATAAAATTAGGATAAGACTCAGAGAGATTTATTGGCCTAATATTGTCTTTTAATCATAAATTCACATTTGGGAGCTCCTCCATAATCCTCCCTGTTCACATACAGTACTTACACACATATAATTACACAAAAATGGGATCTGCATATGCACATATTCTATGGAGAGGCAATGTCCTTCCCCTTCTGGTGGACCACAATGGGACCTGTTTTTGGAAATATTCATATATATTGGAAACACGATGTTGTGTCTCTGTGCCACACACACACACACAGCGCTATTGAATGGTATTGGTTTTGGACTTTTTGCAGGGCTGTTCGAATGGACTGCATTTGTGTTAGCTATCTGTCCCAAATAATGGCAATTTATGTACAGTAGTAGGCTATAAATTTAAGTTAAAGGTGCTCTAAGCGATGTTTGGAGACGTTCAAAGTATTGTCAAACAAAACGAGGCCCCTCCCTCCTCCTGATCTCGTCCCCTCCTCCTCCCTTCCGTGCTTCTGCGCACTACCCCCCAACCCCCACCCCAAAATCCTTCTTGTCGGTTATTGGCTGGAACACTGTTTGTTATGTTTAGTGGTGCAGGTTGGCACAGTTTGTTTTTGTTGCCGTTTGTGGAGCCTGGGCTGTCTACAGAGACCGCATTTTTTACAGTGTGTTTATGGGACAGGCAGCTAGCAGATAGTGAGGAGATGTTTTTTTTACAGTGTGTTCAGGGGACAGGCAGCTAGTGGATAATGAGGAGATGTTTGCTGTATGTGACAAAAAATGTTGTAGCCTAAAAAACGTGTGACATTGCTTAGAGCACCTTTAAATGTATTGTCACATACAACCGTACACAGTACAATGTAGTGAAATTCAATCTCTGCAGCAGCCCATCCTTAGCATTAGGAGCAGTGGGCAGTCACTGTACAGTGCCTGGGGATCAGAGAGAATTACTCTAGCATACAGGTTTTGGTGGTGGGAGGAAACTGTGGGACCAGGAAGAAACCAATGCGAACACAGGGAGAACATGCAAACTCTACACAGAAAGGCCGGCCTTGTCTGGGAATCGAACCCAGAACCTTCTTGCAGTGAGGCGACAGTGCTAGCCACTAACTTTACTTCATTTTGCCACAGTTAGATACCATACGTGTCCTTTTTTGCCATTTCTTAATATGTACCATATATCTACTAAAAGTGGCATAAAAAAGACACATGGCATGTAATTGTGGCAAAATTTCATTTCAATCTTTATTTAATCTCGATAGATCACTGAGAGTGAGCTGATGATGTTGAGAATAAACAGGACACAACATTACAGAAAAAAAGTCAACCAATTAAACAAATTTAGAGCAACTGCATACTGAGATGAAATGGTTGGTTATTATTTTTTAAGACAGTGGCTAGACAGGAAAGTGGGAGAGAGATGGTGGATGACACACAGCAAAGGGCAACAGGTTGGATTCGAACCCACGCCACTGCACAGGACTCAGCCTACATGGGGCGCACGCTCTAACTGGGTGAGCTAGAGGCCACCCCCCAGTGGTTGGTTATTAAGGATTTAAATGCAGGAAAATGTCCAAGCCCTGAGGTAATCTCTGGCCGATTTACACCCAAAACACATAATTGTTGAATGCAATTGACAGCTGTGATGTTCACAATTGTCTGCCATACTGTTGATTCACCTTCAGAAAGCTCTCGCAGAATCCAAGGTCTTAACAGAATGTTTTAATTTATGTTTCAGAGAATAGATGGTATCTATGCCAAGAAAATATGAGCCAACATCAAAGGAAAATTATTTGCTCTCTGCCTATAAAATAAGTAAGATTGATGAGGTATTTGATCTGCCAAAAAGAAGCCTGTCTCTTTCCTCTAGCTGACATGATTCATAAGGTGACGGCCTGCACCAACTGAATGCACAACCTGTTTGGGTCTTGGAGCCATTGTAATTCTCTTCTACATTAGACCACACCAGAAATACAACACATCGCCATCAGCGACAACTTTATTGTCCAATTACTCAGCCTGGCAGGTGGAGATTTTACAGACAGGCACGACTACATTGTAGTCAGGCTGAGGATGTTTAAATTTGGGATGAGGGGTAAAGTAGTGGTTGGTAGAAATACAGAATCTACCAGAACATACATTGTTGTGATAAGGAGAAACCTGGAAATGTCCTTCTATACAGGTATACTGCTCTGTGACATGTTTAGCAGGCTGAGCTGACCTCGGTTTTGGATGGAAAACGTCTAAGTGGCTTTACCCTAAGATGAAACCGTATTTCTTTCTCTCTCCTCCAGGATGAAAATGCCTCCATCCACAGGGCAGGATGGGTCACTGACGATGCGTTACAGGGCATTTAGACCGAAAACAGCTACGTTTAAAAAGAAGAAGCAAAGTGCTGCATGGTGAGGGTATGTTGCTTCAGGTACAGTTAAGAAAAGGGAATCCAAATCCAGAAGTCCAGTTAGAGTAATATATTAATGCAGACGCCAAAACACTTAACAGTGGTTCATGGGTGCCTGGGTAGCTCACCTGGTGGAGCGGGCACCCATATATGGAGGTTTGCTCCTCGACGCAGCGGCCGCCGGTTCAGCTACGACCTGCGGCCCTTTGCTGCGTGTCACTCCCCCTCTCTCTCCACTTTCATGTCTTCAGCTGTCCTAAGTAAAGGCTTAAAAATGCCCCAAAAGTAATCTTAAAAAAAAAACAAAGAACAGTGGTTCATAACTCTCTGAGGTAGTATTTTACAACTCTGGATAGTTACCATGGCAAAAATAAAAACAAAATCTTCACAATGATCTTCAGGTGAGCTTGCAGGTATTTGATTAAACCAGCTTTAACTTTTTTGCTAGGCGACGCTGTGTTCTTCTGCTGGAGCCCTCTGTGTTGGCACCTTGACTTTGTCCACAGACTGGTCTCATTCAAATAAATGAGGAAGCTGGATATTTCTTAACATCGGTCTGAACATGACTGTTATTATATAACTTTCATTGGTTATTTTGATAAATGTCTTTTATATGGACGCTTGGTTTAGGCAGGCAGTTGGAGGCAGGGTCAGCACCACAGGTGGCGCTAGGCTGTTTTTAGGGGTGCTGAAGCACCCCTAAAAATCATCTCAGCACCCCTGAAAACAGACGCGTAACTATCGGTAAGCAGGGTAAGCGGTGCTTACTGGCCCCAGACCAATCAGGGGCCTGCATCACTGGAAGATATTCATATGCCTAACATAATAACATATTATAACATATGTTATAAATAGGTGAATTTATAACCTTTGGTAGCTTACACATACATTCTCTGTTGATTAGTCGATTTACATTTGCCTTGTGGTTCACAGCACAAAGGAGTGAGGAGAATAGAGAGGGAGAAGGGAAGAGAGAGCAAAATGAACAAGATGAGAAAATGGCTAGGTAGCCTATAAGACATATATAGGACTAGTTAGGGCCCGAGCGCCGACAGCGGCAAAGGCCCTATTGAAACTGAAGGAATTATTATTAGGGCCCGAGTGCCGACAGCGGCGAAGGCCCTATTGAAACTGAAGGAATTATTAGGGCCCGAGCGCCGACAGCGGCGAAGGCCCTATTGAAACTGAAGGAATTATTCTTTCTTTTTCCCGTCAAATGAATTGGCTTTTTGAGGGCCTTAACATATTCAAAAACTCACCAAATTTGGCGGTCGCATCAAGTCTGGTGAAAATTTACGTATTTTAAGGGTTTCGGGAATAGGCGCACAAAAATGTCTCGCTAGCGCCCCCTAGAAAGTTAAGAAAATTGAGCCCCTGCAGTTCGTTTAACGTAGACTCACGAAACTTGGTACACATATGTAACATGTCGAGATGTACAGAAAACTTCATCAGAGCCATACCCTAAACCCAAAAGGAAGTCCGCCATTTTGATTTCAACGTTCGAAATTAGTGCGATTTTGGCCATTTCCACATGTCGTACTTTAACGAACTCCTCCTAGAAATTTCATCCGATCAACTTCAAACTCGGTCTGTGCCATTTTAAGAAGTTAAAGATGAAAAGTTGTTAAAAGAAAAACTTTTTGTCATAGGACGTGGCCGTGGCGGGGCGGCCATTTTGTGCGTTTCGCCGCTGAAACAGGAAGTGGGTGTAACTCGAGTGTACGTTGTCCGATTACCTCGAAACTTTTCAGGATTCATAAGAGTCCTACCCTGAGGACAAATAAAGGCCGATATTTACTTAAAGTCATAGCGCCCCCTAGTGGCAACAGGAAGTAGGCCTAAAAGTCAAGGTGCTATACTTTAACGAACTCCTCCTAGAGATTTCATCCGATGGACTTCAAACTTGGTCTGTACCCTCCCAACACCTTAACGATGAAAAGTTATTAAAAGAAAAACTTTTCGTCAGACGGTGTGGGTGTGGTGTGGCAGCCATTTTGAGTGTTTAGCGATGAACAAAGAAGTTGTTGTAACTTGTGTGTACGTTGTCGTATCTGCCCGAAATTTCTCACGATGGACAAGGGTCCAGGCCTGAGGACATCTACAGGCTAAAATTGACTTTTGGTCATAGCGCCCCCCCCCAGGCCACAGGAAATGCGCCTTATATGACAAACATCATCCGATTTACATGAAACTTAGAATGTGTGGTGTACATGTGATACTGAGCCGGCCCCTATAATATGATCACGCCCACTTACTCAGGCCACGCCCCCTTTCATAACATTTGAACCATTTAAGGTAGAGTCTTGTGTGAGGTGTCATTGAACTCAGCAGAGAGTTCCTTCTTTATTGGTGATGGTTTGGCCCGCCCCCTATGCATAAGCCACGCCCCCTTTCATAACATTTGAACCATTTAAGGTATACCCTTGTGTGAGGTATCATTGAACTCAGCAGAGACTTCCTTCTTGATAGGTGAGGGTTAGGCCCGCCCCTATGTTCAAGCCACGCCCCCTTTCATACATGCTGACCCATTTAAGGTAGAGTCTTGTGTGAGGTATCAGTCATCTCAGCAGATGCTTCATTTTTAATTGGTGATGGTTGGACCCGCCCTCTACGCTTTAGCCACGCCCCCTTTCACAGATAATGAACCGTATGATGTAGAGTCTTGTGTGAGCTATCATTGAACTCAGCGGGGAGTTCCCTTTTCATTGGTGACGGTTTGCGGCGTCCGAGTGCCGTGCAAATGCACGGTCGCACAGAGCGGCGTCCGCCGGTAACCCCGACGCGCGCAGAAGCGCGAGGGCCCATCCATCGCTGCTCGCAGCTTTAATTCTTTCTTTCTATTCTTTTTCCCGTCAAATGAATTGGCTTTTTGAGGGCCTTAACATATTCAAAAACTCACCAAATTTGGCGGTCGCATCAAGTCTGGAGAAAATTTACGTATTTTAGAGGGTTCGGGAATAGGCGCACAAAAATGGCTCGCTAGCGCCCCCTAGAAAGTTACGAAAATTTAGCCCCTGCAGTGCGTTTAACGTAGACTCACGAAACTTGGTACACATATGTAGCATGTCAAGATGTACAAAAAACTTCATTAGAGCCAAACCCTAAACCCAACAGGAAGTCCGCCATTTTGAATTAAATGTTCGAAATTAGTGCGATTTTGGCCATTTCCACATGTCGTACTTTAACGCATGCATTATTATTATTATTATTATGCATTTCATTTCCTTCTAGAGATTTCATCCGATCAACTTCAAACTCGGTCTGTGCTATCTTAAGATGTTAAAGATGAAAAGTTGTTAAAAGAAAAACTTTTCGTCATAGGACGTGGCCGTGGCGGGGCGGCCATTTTGTGCGTTTCGCGGCCGAAACAGGAAGTGGGTGTAACTCGAGTGTACGTTGTCCGATTACCTCGAAACTTTTCAGGATTCATAAGAATCCAACCCTGAGGACAAATAAAGGCCGATATTTACTTAATGTCATAGCGCCCCCTAGTGGCAACAGGAAGTAGGCCTAAAAGTCAAGGTGCTATACTTTAACGAACTCCTCCTAGAGATTTCATCCGATGGACTTCAAACTTTGTCTGACCCATCCCAACACCTTAACGATGAAAAGTTATTAAAAGAAAAACTTTTCGTCAGACGGTGTGGGCGTGGCGTTGTGGCCATTTTGAGTGTTTAGCGATGAACAAAGAAGTTGTTGTAACTTGAGTGTACGTTGTCGTATCTGCCCGAAATTTGTCACGATGGACAAGGGTCCAGGCCTGAGGACACCTACAGGCCAAAATTGACTTTTGGTCATAGCGCCCCCCCCTGGCCACAGGAAATCTGCCTTATATGACAAACATCATCCGATTTACATGAAACTTATAATGTGTGGTCTACATGTGATACTGAGCCAGCCCCTATAATATGACCACTTCTTTATTGGTGATGGTTTGGCCCGCCCCCCTATGCACAAGCCACGCCCCCTTTTATTACTAATGGCCCGATTGATGTAAACACTTGTGTGAGGTATCAATGAACTCAGCAGAGGCTTCATTTTTAATTGGTGATGGTTGGACCCGCCCCCTATGCTTTAGCCACGCCCCCTTTCACAGCTAATGAACCGTATGACGTAGAGTCTTGTGTGAGCTATCGTTGAACTCGGCGGGGTGTTCCCTTTTCAGTGGTGACGGTTTGCGGCGTCCGAGTGCCGCGCAAATGCATGGTCGCAAGGAGCGGCGTCCGCCGTTAACCCCGACGCGCGCAGAGGCGCGAGGGCCCGTCCATCGCTGCTCGCAGCTTTAATTTGTTTTGTTTTCTCTTTTATTTGAAGATTATTTTCTAGTTGATTACAAAATGTTTTGTATGTGATCATCAGTGATATGACGCAGGGAGGGGGATAGAGGGAGAGAGGAGGATGGAGAAAGAGAGAGAGAAGGATGGAGAGAGAGGACAAAGAGAGGGACCTGGGAGAACCAGGTGAGTAAGTGGACATATATTTCACTGGCAAAAACACTTAGAACACTTAAAATATTCCATTCACATTATATTTACATATGCATTTCATGGAGGACTAGGCTCTTAAGAAAAAGAGATGTTGGATTTTCCCCATCTGGTTCAGAGGCATTATTAGATTAGATTATTCATTGTTTAGCTATATAACCATATCAGTTTCTATCAATGATGTAAATGAAAAAGTTGAAAATTAACAGCAGAAAAAAACATGAATAATCCTGTCTAAAAATATGTTAAGGCTTATTTTATCAGTTCAAGGTATGTGCTGGGGTGTAGCTCAAAATTCTGGGTCCTGTAGAAAGACATTTTCTATGGGCCCCTCCCTGCATCCACAGCTATTAATTCTAGGATCTTTTTGGGCCCTCCTCACATGAGGAACTCAGTCCCTTTTTTCCCCCAGTCCGATGCCCCTGGGTATGTGTGCTGCAATAATCATGCTTTGTAGTTGCCATCTTTTTTTCACAGCAGATGCCTTGAATAGTTTGTCATAATTGCATGTCTCAATCTGTCTATTTATTTCTCCAAAACTCAGAAGTCAAAAATCTTATGGGGGCATGCCCCCGGACCCCCCTAGCTTAACTGCTATCAAGTTTTCATTAGGGGCTGAGCCCCCCCCAAAGGTCAGATCCTAGAATCGCCCCTGGTCAGCACTGACGTCACACATGAGGGTGTTGTCCAGGCTCTCAGGAAGTGAGCCAGGCTTTGAACCAAAGTGAACATAGTGGCCAAACGGTGGAATTACAACGTCACGTGGTGCACTCTAGCCCAAAAAGGCTTTTTCCTATAGACTTGCATGGTGAAAAAGATGTCTGTAAATCAGTGGAGAGTCACAACCTCCGCGAAATGACTCATTTCACCACAGAATTGTATCCATTCGGTTGGATAATGTTTGGAAAGTCTAGAAGAGTCGCACGATTGAATACTTTAATCCCTGTTCAAGTTAGTGGAGCGCTAAACCAGAAGTATAGCCTCTAACACGCCTGCTCTATGAGCTGCATAATGTGGAAGCAGAACAGAAGATGGCTCTATGAAGGCTCAAGACGCCACTGAACAACTATCATAGAAATTAATGGGGCTCTGCCTCCAACGCTGTTGCCCATAGGCTCTTATGTAATACATAAGACACTGCAGAAAGATGGCACCTGTGTCTGGTTTTGCCGCTGCTGCATCGCATCTATGTTTGTACTCATCTTATTTGTTGTCATATCAACCCTCTCGTCTAACGATTGTGTCTCTGCTGCTCGGACTTATGATCGACGCTCGTTGCTGGACATCAGAGTGTCTATGGAAGGACTCTTTGAAAGCTCAAACCCCCGCTCATGTGTCCGCCCTCCTCACCTGAGTACCGGCTCATGTATATGACCAGGGGCCCTGGTAATCCCAAGAAGAGACCGAGGAGAAGGGGCTGCAGAGCTGGCGCTCAGGTCAAGATGAGGCGACCTTCCTAGACGGGGGTGCTCTGGCCTTATTGCGGAGAACGGTCCCGGTGGTTGCAGCTGGTGGAAATGTTCCCCAGCTGCAGCGCCCTTGGATGTTTCTACTAGAGGATGGATACTCGAACCGAGCCCGTCGGGACCCGGCGGGACCCGCTGGGACCCGCTGGGACAGATATTTAGAAATGATGTTCGGGTCGGGTTCGGTCACATCAGCGCGATAAGGCATTGAACATTTTAAATTGAACAGCTTATTAACGTGCGCTTGTTGCCCTGAGTGCGCTGATGCTTCATCTGTTGACATTTCCGATGCCTTCCTACAGTTGCTTAATAAAAGTGGGCTTTCCACACAAACAAACGTAATGTGTCATTAGTATGAAAAAAAAAAGAGATTTTAACTGTTGCAGGCTCGGGTCGGGCTCGGACATAAATATCTTAATGCCTGTCGGGCTCGGGCCGGGCTCGGTTACTGTTCTGTCGGAAGCGCACTCTAGTTTCTACCTCTTCTGTCCCAGCCAGTTCCAATTACGTTGGAGCCAGAGGGAGCCAAGCTCCCATAGAGTGAGGACTGGCTCCCATGAAAGCACGAAAGTCAAAAATCTGAGGGGGTCTCTCATATCTGAAGGTGTCTGCCATATGTGGCATTGCAATTTTATCTTAATCAACGCTCATTATCCATCCCTGTGCAATCTCTTACCATTAAAGACGTTAAATTAAAATATAGGCTACTACGGACGTAGACCTGAGCCTACCCTACACTCATGAACGCAGCATGACTGCACTTCACCACCACACCAAATGTGGCGGCGTTGCGGTGAAAATTCAACTCATGTTTAGTAGGCTACATGTTAACTCAAAGATTCGCAGAAAAAATATAAACGTTGGAGGCCATTAATCAAAGTCCTTGAAATCCATTCTGCAGTAAGCATCATATAGCCATGGCAAAAAGAAAACAAGGCAGTTTAATTAATTTTGGTTTTACTAAGAAATTGTGTAGCGATGACGTTAATAGCACGACTAATTCACCTGCTGCAAGCCCTGTTAGCACACCTCCCACCGGGGTGACAATGCAAGGAGAAGCTGAAGAAATAATGTCCTCTCTGGCTGAAGATGATCCTAACCCCTCTTGCTCCTCTCTCCCGTTAAATTGGAAAAGCCAACAGTGGAGAGACTGGAAGAGCCCATATACATGGCTGTTTGTTAAGGCTGGAAGCTTGGGGTGCATCGCTAAGGTCTAATTGAACGGAGGAATTCTGGTATTCTTCAGTAGCCTGAGTAACTTTAACCGTTGTCCATGTGACATCTCAAAGACAGCCTGATGCTTTGTTTATAGACTATTTGTGGCTGGCTGTTTGCTGTTTGACCTATCTATTCCTGTCGATAAAGTATGATAGGGTAAATCCTGTAGTGCATACACTTGTAGCTGTTATGTATTTTTGTAAGTCATTGTAAGTCGCAAGTGCACGGGGCTCCCCCGAAGGCCACGGTATAGTTCGAACACTGGTCCCAGCGATATGCTGATGGGAACGTGGACCTGCCACTACCAATGGTTACTGTGCTGTCTGACCAGCGACTGACCGCTCACCGCAGCTGGAGATCACATGACCACGTCAGCTGTTTACGTTCAGTTCCGTCACAATCAGGTGTTGAGGATGCCGGTCTGCCATCATCATTACAGTTTGCATTGCTCAATGCTCTTTCAATTTCTAACAAAACTTTTATTCTTAACAAGGTTTTTACCAGTGAGAATATGGATTTTATGTTCCTTACAGAAACGTGGCAAAGGGAAAATTAGTTTGTTCACTTAAGTGAGCTCTTTCCTGTTGGCTGCTCTGTTAATGGGACGCCCCGAATGGCACGCCGTGGTGGTGGGCTTGCTGTTGTGCATCGTGACAGATTCTTATGTAGAGTGATACACTCTGAAAGTTTTTCCTCTTTTGAATCACAGATGCTCAAAATAGGTTCTTTGAACGCTTTTTACAGTGTGTTAATTTACCATCCTCCTGGCCCGGCAGGCGTCTTTCTTACTGATTGTACTGACTTCCTATGGGGACTTTAACCTGCATATTGATGATTCTACATGTAACACATCTCTTTTCGATCACAGACTCTTTTAATTTTACTCAGCATGTTACTGGACCCACACACATTAAGGGTCACACCCTGGACCTTGTCTTCTCTCTTGGTCTAGATATAGTAAATGCATGTATGGAAGGATTACATGCTGCCAGCCCAACATGCCGCCACTCCGACATGCTTCTATTTAGACATGCTGCTATTCCGACATACTGCTATTCCCTAACCCTAACCCCTAACCCTAACCCTAATAGAAACAAAAATTGTCGGAGTGGTGGGACTTTTGAAAACAATGGAAGTGCCGCCACTCCAACAATTAGACATCAATGTCGGAGTGGGGGTATGTCGGAATGGATGACGGAACCCGTATGGAAGATGTTCTTGTGAGTGATCGTAGCTGTGTGTTCTTTGACATTAACTTTCCTCTAGATCCTCCGCCCCTGAGGATTAGGGCCCAAAGGCGGATTATTAATCATGATGCTGTTGAGAGGTTCTCTGCCTTGTTCAACCCATGTTCTCTGATGGGATGCAGTGATGCAGATGTGTTTATCCAGTCTTTTAATAGTCAGTATTTAACATTGTCCTTGGATTGATGAAGCAATCCAGAGTTTTAGGAGAAATTGTAGAAAAGTTGAACGCCTTTGGAAATCTTCTTAACTGGAGGTTAGGCTTCACCTAAAAGAACTAAGGGTTACCTTAAACGAGATGCCGAGAAAGGCGAGAACTGGCTTCTTTTCTCAGTTTATATCCTCAAATAAGCACAATCCCAGAATCTTATTTGACACCATTAATGCAATAGTTTCTCCTTCTGGCCCTCAAGCAACTGTGTCATCTAAATCGGACAGTAATGAATTCCTCCACTTCTTTGTAAATAAGATCAGAGATGGTAGGGCAAACTTCTCACCATCGCTTTCTCAGAACTCTGCCTGTGACTTGTCTCCTGCTCATTCTTGATCCACTTTTAAACCTGTGACATTGCATGAAATCACCTCTCTGCTACATATATTGGAACTCGCATCTTGTCCTGTGGATGTTGTTCCTACTGTGCTATTTGTACAAGCTTTTGACTCCATTGACCCTTGTATTGTTGAGATGCTTAATACTTCACTTTTAACTGGTGTCATTTCTAGTTTTTTTTAAACATGCTGTTGTACTTAAAAAGCTCAGTTTGGATCCACTACAACCTACAAGCTACAGGCCAATGTCCAAACTTCCATTTATGTCATGAATTCTAGAAAAAGTTGTAGCAGAGCAACTCACCCTTTTCCAAGAGAATCACGAGTTGTTTGACAAATTCCAGTCTGGTTTCCGTAAAAAGCATTCTACAGAAACTGCACTACTTAAAGTTTCTAGTGATATCATGATGTCAGCTGATGCTAAGGAGTACCTCAGGGTTCTGTCTTGGGACTTATTCTGTTCCTTTTGTACATGTTTCCTCTAGGATAGATAATTACTCAATTTAGTGACATATCTTACCATCTGTATGCGGATGATATTCAACTGTACTGCTCGTTTAAGGAATCTGTCTTCTTTAATCAGCTGCTTGACTAGTATCAAACAGTGGTTATGTGACAACGTTTTGCTTCTGAATTCAGATAAAACATAAACAGTAATTGTCGCCCCTGAAAGTAGAATCCCTCAGATAAAGCAGTACGTTGGTGACTTAGGCTGAATCCCATTCCTCCCCTTAACCCTAACCCTGTCCCTTAACCCTTGTTGTGCGCGTTCACGTGAAAGCTAGTGCTGTCCCAATCCTCGTCTTGATCGAGTGTTAGGGTCTAGTGTTAGGGCCAGAGGTCCCTTCAGACCAAGTAAGGACGCGAGCTCACTTGGCCAGCAGGGGTATCCAGAGATGTCGCGCAACAAGGAACATGGCTGCCTGGTCGACCGGAGAGACCCATAAATGTAAGTATTTTCGGCTTAAAGAATTGATTTAAAAATTACGACAGTCTTGTTTAGTGCTCTACACAGTCCTGTACATACATATTGGCAACTATATTTGTAATTGAAACATTTTTAAAAATCGCTAGCTTGCTATGCTAATGCTAACGGTAACGTTAACACTGCATTGCGTATTTGCACAACATTCCTGCATTTTTCTGCCTTGAAAGGAATCCATGCATGTCTACAGTGTTAACTAAACTCCATTAGCAGCGAATTTCGTTTGATATCAGTGCATAACACTACTTGCTTTTAGACATCGCTAAGTGCTTTACATATACCGTCCTGTATCACACAGGGACGCAGGAGGAAACCCAGCAGCTGATCCACTTTCAGGCTGAAAACGAGCAGAAGTTTCTAAAATCAAAATATGCTGCAAAGCAACTATGGGAGTGAGTCATGCGTTCATGTTGTGGCCATTCATTATTGTATTGGTGGTACTGTATTATTGTAATCATTTGTAATGCATACCTGTTCATGTACCTGTACATTGTTGTTGGTTATGATACAGGAGGGAAAGGTTACTGGCTAACAGGCATCAGCTGTGGGCTGGAATTTCTGAATAACTGTAGGTTGTTTGTGGTCTTGCGTGAGTGCCTTTTTATGTGTGTGTGTGACATGTAAGTTATGGTTTTAATAGTTGATAATGGTTCTGTGATATAATGTATTTTTATATAATGTTTTTGCCTGTTGTGTTTACTTTATTGGGCAATAAAGACAGATTTTTATTAACAAAGAAAGTGTTTCTGAACATCAATGACATTCAAAACAGTGATAGCTGAAACAGATATACAACACACCATGCAGTGGGTTTAAAAATATGTATTGCAGACAAACCTAAGTAGCACACAGATAAGAACATATACACCACCAAAGTGAACATAAAAGAACTATAAAATATATACATGCATATGACACTTGTCAAAACCCATGCAATAGACATACACACACTTGCAGACAGTATCTTGGAAGTTTGGGATCATACTGTGTGGTGACATAATTGTAGCCAAGTGGTGTCCCATTTCATAGTGGTATGTTTTCACCCCTAGCCCTTGACACTTGGTTCAAGGGACAAGGGCTAGGGATAAGACAAAGTGTTAGGGTTAAGGGGAGGAATGGGATTCAGCCTTAGGCTCGTCTGTCCAGCCGAGCCTCAGGAGTTTAGGTGTTGTTTTTGATTCAGCCATGTCATTGGAGCACCACTCTAAACAATTAGTTATAAACTGTTTCTTCCAACTGAGGAATATTTCCAAATTAAGAACACTAGTGTCAAAGAGTGAGTTGGAGATGATCATTCATGCTTTCATTTCCTCTTGGGTAGATTACTGTGACAGTCGTTTTACCTGTTTAAGTAAGAAGGAGCTTTACCGTCTCCAGGCTGTTCAGAATTCTGCTGCAAGGCTTTTAACTCACATTAACAAAAGAGCACACATCACACCTGTTTTAGCATCACTTCACTGGTTACAGTCCAGTATAGAATTCAATTTAAAATCCTGGGCCTTACTTTTAGAGCCCTGGACGGTCAAGTCCCACCCGTAGTCTGAGATCATTAGGTCAGAAGCTATTAGGGGTTCCCCGCATTTTAAAACTAGAGGTGATCGGTCATTCCAAGCAGTGGCTCCTAGGCTATGGAATGTCTTGCCTCTCTCGCTACGTTGTGTGAATTCTGTCGAATCTTTTAAAAAGCAATTGAAGACTCTGCTATTCAAGCAGGCTTTTAGTTAGTGGAGGTTTTTTATGGTTGTTTGTTATGTTTTCTATTTGTATTTAAATGTTCTTGTATTTTAATTTGTTGTATTGTATTATATTTTATTGTAAAGCACTTTGCGATTTTTATCTGTGAAAGATGCTATACAAATAAACTTTACTTACTTACTTACATTCCTATAATACATCCATGGTGTTTGCCTTGACTCCTTAGCCATAATCAGTGGCACCTGTGTGGAGAGGTGGGCGCTTTGGAGCTGGAACGGACATGCCATGAGGGAGATGCCAGATGCAAGACATTTTCGTAATTCAAAAGACTGAGAAAGCAGTATTTTCACACACCACCATGAACGGGATTGTATAAAACTGGACATACACATTGAAGAGCGGGCTGGCCGCGCAGCCCGAGCTAGCTGGCAGTGGTGGAGGAAGTACTGAATCTCAGTACTTAAGTAAAAGTACAAATAACCAGAGACATATTTACTTTAGTAAAAGTAGAAGTACCACAATGACAACCCTACTTAAGAAAAAGTAAAAAGTACCTGATTTTAAATGTACTTTAAGTATTAAAAGTAAAAGTACTTGCATAACAATGTATTCTCTTAATGTCTATATTAATAAAAAAAATAATAATATGGGGCATTTTAATTAAGTTAGTTTTAGGTTAATGTAATTAACTTACTTTCAATTCTGGTTATATATCATGGTGATCTGCATGAAGCTTGACTTTGCATTATTTCCCACGGGACAGTGAATGCTGCACATGGGCTTGGACAACAAGTACGTGGCTTCACAGCTGAGGAGGACCGGGAGTGTTTTTAAGATAAATATACGGGTTGTATATTAACCCTATGTGAACAGATGCTTCAAATATGACCAAGTAGAGAATCAGGAGCAGCAGCAGTAATAGGAGCAGCGGTAGTACTGGGCGGGTACGCGCCTGGCCAATAAATGCTATTGAAGGGCGGGTCTTGGCGTGGCCATAGTGGGATTCGAAATATCGCGAGCGGCACCGGGACCTGGACGGACTGCGCCAGTGCAGGAGCCGCTGCTGAAGGCTTCCCTGAGGACTGCAAACGTGTGGCGGTCAGGAAGACGTTTTGGCAGGGGGGAAAAACTGATCAGAAAATGTAGAAGAAAGAAGAAAGTTGCGCTTGACACTTGACCACTTCTGACATTCCTGAAGAAGAGGCAAGTATTCCTTAGTCCAACGTTTCCAAAACAAGTCAGTTATATACTGAACTTGTTTCCATCTGCGACGAGCATAGATGTCTTCCTTTTGGAACTCTCCCATTGGCAAAGATGGCTTGGTTTTAAGCAGCAAGAGATGGTTAGGGGTTAGTGGTTCCAAATCATTGGGATCTGTGGATGCCTTGGTAATGGGACGACTGTTTATGATAGCTTCTGCTTCACAAAGAACTGTATAAAGACCTTCCTCATCAAGGTTCTGCACCTTCAGGGTGGAATTCAAAACCTTCCTCACGGATCTTATCAAACTCCTCCATGATGTGATCCTGTGGGGGGATTGAAAACCCACTTAATTCCTTTCTGAAGGAGGGTGTTGTTGATTTGAGCAAGATTCCAACCCTCCATCGCCTCCCGTAATTCACGCTCAGCACCAACAAAGTTGGTTCGATTGTCTGAGCGTAATTCCAGTATTTGTCCACGTCTTGCTATAAAACATTGAAGAGCATTAACAAAGGAATCTGGGTCCAACGACGATGCTACTTCGATGTGTATGGCTCTTATAGAAAGGCACGTGAAGAGAACTCCATACCTTTTCAATATACTCCTTCCCCGCTTAACTTCAAAAGGTCCGAAGTAATCCACTCCAACACGAGTGAATGGAGGTTCATCTGGAGAAACTCTGTCCTGAGGTAAATCCGCCATCTGCTGTTGCCCTGGAGCTGCATGCAGTCGTCTACAGACAATACACTTTGACAGGTTCTTCCTTATAGCCAAACTAGCCCCAGGGATCCAGTATTTTTGCTGCAGTCTAGCTAGCATATGGTTGCGACCACCATGTCCCACCTCTCTATGTATATGCTGAAGAATGAGGTCCGAAATGTCTATATCTTTTGCCAATATGGCAGGATGCTTAGATTCTTCGGGCATAGCTGCTCTGCTAAGTCGTCCTCCGACTCTCAGGATACCGTCTTCCAGTACTGGATTAAGCTTGTAAATGTGACTAGTCCTTTTCACATTTTCTCCCTTTTGCAAGCTGTTGAATTCTTCTCCAAATCGCCTTTTCTGACAAAACTTTATAATCTCCATCTCGGCCTTTCTGAATTGCTCAATTGAAAGAGGATCACCGACAGTCTGAGCCTTGAGACTCTGCATCTCCTTTGCTATCTTCCTCTCCTGTTGGTCCTTATCCAAGCCACCTTGAGCAAGAGTCACACTCATCTGCTTCCTCTTCTGACTGAAGTACAGTAGCAGGCTCCTAAGCTTAAGGATCCAACCAACACTCTTTTTCAGACGAATCAAGGAGGAGAAGTGATTGATCAAGCAGGTGACTACATCGATCTTCTCTTCAGCCTGCACAGCATTCACCATCAAGCTCATCTTGACTTCAGGGTCATCTGGTAAGATTCACCCAGAGCCATCAGGGTTTTCAGGCCACCTCTCTTCTGGCCCAACAAGAAACTGAGGTCCAGACAGCCAAATGTTATCTTTCAGAAGCGTCGCCACCTTTACTCCCCTAGAAGCCAGGTCAGCAGGATTGCTTGTGGTGTTAACGTATCTCCACTGAGATGGATTTGATACGCTGAGTATCTTTGAAACCCGATTGGCTACAAAGGTCCGAAACCTTGAGGTCTCATTGCTGATGTACTTTAGTACGGAAGTACTATCGGTCCAAAAAATGGAGTCCTGAAGTTTCATCTGCAATTCTTTCCTCCACAACTCATCCATTCGACCTGCAACCATGGCAGCCGTCAACTCCATACGAGGAATGGTGATTGGTTTCAATGGGGCCACTCTGGCCTTACCCATTATAAAAGCACAGTGAACTTGTCTGTGAATATTGTGTAAAAGCAGGTATGTCACTGTTCCATATCCACTCTCACAGGCATCTGCGAAGTGGTGTAACTGAGCAGAGATTACTTTTCCAGAGTCCACTGGTTTCAGACAACTGTCAACTTTAAAACTTTCAAGCTGACGGAGCTCCTTCAGCCAACTTCTCCACTCTTGTACAGCCGAGTCTGGTACAACATCATCCCAACCTAGATTCTTTCTGCACAAATCTTGAAGGATCCTTTTGGCAGACAAGACAACAGGTGCCAAGATTCCCAAGGGGTCACATATTGAACTGACCGTGGAGAGGATCCCTCTTCTGGTTAATGGTTGCTCTTTGATCCGGACTTTGAACTTGAAGGTATCGGACTGAACACACCATTGAACGCCCAATGCTCTTTCTACAGGAAGTGTATCATTATCCAAATCCAAATCCTTAACCTCTTTCGCTCTCTCTGTGGTAGGTATAGCTGCCAGCACGGCACGTCTGTTGCTAATCCACTTTGTGAGTCGAAAAACCCCTTTAGCACAAAGGGCACAAAGGTTTTTGTAGAGTGCTGTTGCCTCTTCCTCAGAAGCTACTGATGTGAGATAATCATCCACATAGAAATTGTGTAGAATTGTTTCAATTACCTTGGGGCTGAAGTGTTCCTGATTATCCTCTGCACATTTCCTGAGGGCAAAACTTGCACAACTTGGTGAAGATGTGGCTCCAAACAGATGTGCAACCATTTTGTGCTCTACCAGGTTCTGATTATGGTCTCCATTCGGCGACCAAAGAAACCTCAACAGATCTGAATCCTCAGCTGGTACTCTGACCTGATGAAACATTGCCTCGATGTCTGCCATGAGTACAACAGGCTCCTTTCGAAATCTTGTCATAACTCCAACTAGCTTGCTAGTAAGATCAGGTCCCTGCAGGAGCTGTGCATTCAACGAGGTTCCTTGGAAAGTAGCTGCGCAATCGAAGACAACCCTGATCTTTTTCTTCTTCGGGTGGTATACACCATGGTGTGGTATATACCATACCCTACCGTCACTCCGTTCCAGATCCTCAGGTGGTACCGTCTCCGCATAGCCCTTGGAGATGATGTCATTCATAAATGCAGTATAATCAGCGTGAAATGAAGTATCTTTACCAAACCTCCTCTTGAGGCTCAGAACATGCTGTTCTGCAACTCTCCTATTATTTGGCATGTTTACATCCCTTTTCCTCAAAGGTAAGCCAATACTGTAATGGCCATCTATCCACTTAGCAGTTTTTTTAACGTATTCCAGAAACTGACTGTCTTCTCTCGATAACCCCATCTGCTCGTCCTGACTGCATTCAGGAAAATCGGTCTTTAGATGCTGCTTCCACAAATCATCCAGGCTTGCAACAGAGATTCAATTGACGGTGACATCTGGATGTCCACAAGTAGTTTCTGTTATCCCGTCGCCTTTAAGAGGTCCATTTACAGTCCATCCCAGCATAGTTTTGACTGCGTATGGACTCCCATCCATGCTTCGGACAACTTGGCATGGCTCCAGTGCCTTTGGGACGTTGGTTCCAATCAGCAGATCAATCTCTGAATCAATCTCTCTTATCTGTACATGCTTCAGATGTGGCCACCGTAGAAGATCCTTCTGACGAGGAATGTTGCCTCGATGAACTGGCATGGTTTTCTGTGTGTAGATATCAGGCAGTTCACAAAAACAATCTCCGTCCAGTTCAGCCACCTCCAAATCTGAAACAATATGGCTTCCAACGACCTTCTCCTGACCCATAGTCCGGAGAAGAATATCGGTTCTTCTTCCCCTGAGATTCAGCTTGTTCATCAGTCGCTCCGTACAGAATGATGCTGAGCTCCCAGGATCCAGGAAGGCATAGGTGATCAATGTCTTATATCCCTTCTTAGACTTAACTTGAACTGGAACTATGGAGTACACTAGGGTGTCTCTGACTGCATACCTTGCATGAGAGACTCTGCCTACAGTCTCTACTCTTGTGCCCAATGCACAAGCAGCCAAAACACACACCATGTTCCTTTAAGAAAGCAATTTTCTCATTGTGCACCCTCTGTCCCAATTGGATGCACAGATCCAAGGTGTGCGTTCCTCCACAAAACATACAAGCCTTCATATCAGATGAGCTTCTCTCCTTCCATTTTGCTCCAGCTTCAACTTTCCTTTCCACTGTTGCTATGGTGGTAGCAAAGCTACTTCCCTTGTCTCTAGAACAAGGCTGAAACTTAGATTTCCTCAGATCCTTAGTTGCTGTCATCAATGGAGTATCCTGTATATCTCCAAATAACGGATCACCTGCTATCTTCACTTGTCTTTCAATGAAGTCAACAATGTCTGTAAACGTGGCTCTCCTGCCACGCCTTTCTTGCAACTCCCATGCCACAGTTCTCCATCTGTCCCTATGTTTATAAGGCAACTTCTTCACAATGGTCAACATAGTGGCAGGCATGTTCAATTCTTCCATGTTTTGGACTTCTTCCATGGCATTACAACATCCTCTCAGAAACAGACTGTAGGCCTGTAGAGATTTCACATCCTCCGATTTAATTGGTGTCCATGAAAGAGCCTTTTCCATGTAGGCAGAAGCAATTTTATGTACATTACCAAAATGCTCTTGTAACAAAGCCTTAGCCTTGGCATACCCTTTATCATGTGACATATGTTGGCAGCTTCTGACAAGCTCTCCTGGCTGCCCCCTGGTGTACTGTTCGAGGAAGTATAAGCAGTCTTTCGGATTGCCTGCTTTCTCGTCGATGCTGTGTTCAAAAGCCCTTATGAAGGTGTGATATTGCAAAGGATTGCCATCAAAATCTTCAATATCTCGTTTTGGCAAAAATAAAAGAGATTGTTGCTGAACCAATAGGGCAGTTATTTCATTTTGTTTTTCTAAAACTGTAATTATTTGACTGTGATCATTGCTGCTTGGCACCAGTGCTGAATGCTGATTACTGTGGTGCTGCAACGGTGGTTGTGATTGAATGGTTTGTATTGCACCTTCATGCCGCCTGAACTCTGGGCATCCTGATGATGTAATTTGGGTTTGAGTTGGTTGGATGATATTTTCCACTTGAGGTTTCGCACCCAAATGTGAACTTGGCTTTCCATGTACTGGGATATTTATATCAGGCACAAATGATTTTGCATTAGCACTGAGTATCTTGTCTTTCATTTGTCCCCTTTCTAAATAAGAATCCATGCCATTGGACTTCACAGATAGATGACTTGAAACACGAGAACCTCCAGAGCCTCTTAGCACATTCACTTTAGCCATTGTTGCGGCTATTTCCCCTTCCAGTGCAAGCTGTTCCTTTTTTTTCTTATCTGCTCCTCCATGTCTTCTAACTCATGTTTATCCTTCAGTAGCCTCTGTCGTGCAATGAGAGCAGCCATGTTGGCCTCAGCTTTAATGCGTGCTGATGAAGTTGTTGAGACACTTGACCTCGACCCAGCCGAGCTCCTCCCATTAGACCTTCTACTTCCAGAGTTTGACACACTGTCATTTGGTTTAACTTCATCTTGTATGACAGAGGTTTGAATATTTTGTCCCAATAACAATAATACAACTGAGAATTATTCTCATCTTGATGTACATCCAGCTCCTTAGGTTCCTTTTGTGATACAGACATGGGAACGTGGAACGTGGAAATATAAGCAATATTGCTTCTTTGTCTCCCAGTTTCAGAAAGCCATCTTTGTGCATCCTCATGCAGTCCATTGTGCTGTTTAAGTACACTCAAAAACCACTCATTTTGTTTTTCTTGTTCCTCACTAGGAAGTAGAGGAATCACAGACTCATGCAACGGAGTAACTTCATTTACCATTTGATTCATATTCTCCAGATGCAATCGCACCTGTGAGGCATTGTCATCATTTTGCATTAGATCCTTTATGGTCTGTGTCAGACCTTTAATTTTGTGAACCTTTCCTTTGCGTTCCTTCTGAAGTTTCTCAATTTTATTCCCCAAAGCTTTAGAGGTGAGTATGCTTTCTCTTTTTTGTTCATCCATCTTTGAGAAATTGACATTCGAAATGGCTTTTGATCCACTTGTTGCTTTTTCCAATGGACGAGCGGCAGTAACTAATTGACACAAAGTTACTACATACCGCTTCCGTAGCTTGGCTGCTTGCGGGTCGGTCAATTAATTGTTTTCGGAGCGCTATTGAATGCACCGCCATCCAATACAGCGGAGCTCCGTGCCTTCAATGTTTCCTCCGATGAGAAATGCATCCCGTTGTGGTCCGAGGAATCCGCAGAGAATATTCCATTTTCTGTAGTTCCACTTTGATTTAAAACGTTTTTGTTGACTAATATTGCGGCTGTAAGCAGTCCAAAAGGTGCTGCCGCGAGGGGCTAAACCCTGAGAGATACACACTGTGACGCGCTCGAGATTGTATTGCAATGATTTTTTTTATTCTTCTTTTTCCACACGTAAAATACACTTAGCACTGCAGTTACCAAATGTAATTGTTACCTGGTGAGTAGAATAATTGCGTTCATGCAGCGTGATGTGGTCAACAAAAGTGTTCGCTCCCCTGCTCACCCCCTCTCTGTCAATGCCCAAAACCCAGGTGCACAGGTGAAGCAAACAAATAGACTATCACTTCCGCTCAAACCGCGATAAAACGCCCACCACCCACAACATCAAAGCACAACACAATAATCAACAAAACAACATGAATAAGACCATAAACAACAGCCAATATGTGGCTCCTACAACTAGGTTACAGGCTTGCTTTTATTTTCCATGTTCGCTAGAGAACTTCAATCTAAAATGATAGATCCAAATACAATACACAGCGCTTTACAAGATGTAAGTAAATACATTTCTGGATTGGACTTCCTAAACCTGTATTGATGTACTTCCTAGTAATCACAGCCCTAAACAGGTGTTAAGGCCTAGCCTTGTGAGTGTATAAGGCCATCTTTAACCCATACTGAAACAGTATCAGTGTTCTATGTGGCTGCCAGATGATTATAAATATGATACAAATTCCTCACCTCGAGTTCCCTCACCAGACTTGAGTTTTCCAGTCCTCCTGTCCAACAGGATAGCACGTGCTGGACTCTTGATCTGATGTCAGCCTATAACTTTAATAAAATACTTGGATGATTCAACTTTAGTCATATATTTAAGTAGGGTGATTACAGACTGGTGACTAGCATTGTGAAATCTGGATCTCGATCGGGGAATTTTAACAAATCATGCATAGTACTTGGACAAAAACAAGGACAAAAACACATTTAATTATATGTTTCAGACAGTCTGCAGCATGTTCGGTAAACGCTATATGGTTTATGACTTTAAAGTGCTACATGTCTTGAAACCATTAACATTGCAGGGTTGGTTGGGTGAGAATAAAGATCTGCATTTCGGATCAAAACATTATTTTTGTAGATGTAGGTCTTGAGTCAAACAATATGTGACCATGTAATAAAAAAGGCTGTTGAGTGATGAATGGTACCAACAAAGATACATTTTAGATTACAAAATAAAACTATTGTCTCTTTTTCACCGTGCCCTTCCTGCTATCTGCTTTGTTGTTCAGTTCTGTCCATGCTTTCTATTGTAAACTCTCCAACTGCTGCTCCTTTGCGCTTGATTATCACTTTGGAGACTGGAGACAGATGGATAGATGAGGTATTTCTTGTCATATTTTGAGCGGTGCGACTGCTGTCTAATCTTTACGGCTCTCTGGCTTCAGTGGGACACTCACCGGTCAGCATCTAACCAGAACAAGCTGTTTTCCATTGCCTCTGCTCAGGCCAGCACATCATTATTTTGTTTGGATGCAGGCCCTGTCACATGTGTGTCACACTCTCTGGATGTTTCATCTCCGAAACCGGTGCACTTTCTTCCACTGCCGAGAGAGTTCATGCTCCCGTGACACAAAAGGGTCATTAGGTGTATGAATAATAAAATATGATAAGTGTTTGTTTTTGTGATCACCACCATCAATGTATAAATTGTGTTCAGACATGATTTTCTTCAAGAGTATAGCTCATTTGCTTTGACAAACAGAGGCTGGGTTAGTGTGATATTGAGGTTTTCATTAACCACCCAGGTACTTTGTTGACTTGAACTGCAGGTCTGAAAGTCCCGCGTCACCTGTCATCAGACTGAAGAGTTGGAATAGTCAGAACTCATATCATCACACTGTGGGAGCATCCCTATTCACTAAACATGAAATCTCAACATCAAAGAGCAGGCCATGCAGCATGGAGTATGAGATCCATGTGGACAAACCAAGACCATTATACTATATTACAAGTGAAAGCATATGAATGATTAGATTTTGTCTCCTCGCTCATACAATGTGCTAACATAATGTTTTATGAGAAATGTAGTGGAGTAGAAAGTGTAGATAATTGCTGCAAAATGTAACTAGTTACACTAGTTTTACTTAGTAAAAGTCAAAAGTATGCACTATTGATTCTACTTAAGTAAAGTACAGATACGGGAAAAATTTACTTAAGTACAGTAACAAAGTATTTGTACTTCGTTACATTCCACCACTGCACAGCAGTGAGCAGTAACTGCCCGCAGGCTGGGTAGCCGATTCTGGCTAAAAGGACTGTCAGTTATGGCTATTTTGCCTCTGTTTATATTTGTGCAGATTGTGGCATTTAACCTTAACATTTAGTTTATGTATGTAGCCTATTTATTAGACTAAAAGCGATAACTGAGCGTGTGTCAACCCCCAACAGGGGGGTGACCGAAACAACACTGATGCCATGCTATGCTATGTTAGTAGTAACATTGTTTTTGTACAATAGAGGAGGGGTAACATTAAGGATAACTCCAGCGCTTCACCAAACTATTACTTCATGCTGCCCAAAACAATCCTGGACACATAAATAGTGAAACGGTCCACATTTCAGTACTACACAGGGGCTCAATTTGTTTTACTTTGTAGGGGGCGCTAGTGAGCCATTTTTGTGTGCCTATTCCCAAAAACCTTAAAATACGTAAATTGTCAGCAGGCTTGATGCGACCGCCAATTTTGGTGAATTTCTGAGGATGTTAAGCCCCTCAAAACGGCGATTAATTTGCCATAATAATAATTTGCCGTAATAATAATTTGCTGTAATAATAATTTGCCGCTGTCGGTGCTCAGGCCCTAAAATTAATGCATCAATTAAGGTATTTCAATCAGGATTCATGATTTCTGATTCAATAATGATGTTCATGTCTTCTTTAAAAAAAATCTGACCAGTCACAGCAGTGTGCATATATTCTGAAGAATTGTAGTGTTGTAATCATTGCTAACTAAATACTACCCTACAAATAAAGTGCTGACTTGGTCCATCTTTAAAGGGGTGATAGAATGCAAAACTGATTTTACCCTCATAGTTGAATAACGACAGTTCAGTGGGTAAATAGGACATACATAGAAGCTCAAAATCCCATTGACACCCCTTTACTATGAAAATATATTTTGAAACTATTGTTGCATTAATAAATCATGCATAAGATACTATTAATCCTTGTACATTACTGATAGTTCATGAAGTACTACATGAATGAATTCATGCTTTTTCATGCATGAAGTCATGCATGAACTCATGATAATGCATGTACCATTATTATAAAGTGTTACCGATCAGTCCATCCTGATTTAAAGTATAATAACAATCCATTTTCCTCTTCAGCATAAAACTGAAAGTAATGAATTAACAAATGGTCGGAGGATCAATTTTGCCAGGCACACATTTTAACGTCAAAATCTTTTAATCTTAATCGTGATATGAATAATGAATAATCCTCGATTCTGCCTTTACCACGACAGCATCTGATTATCTGAGCGCTTGACTGTGCGTGGCTAAATGTGCCTTCCTGTGACTCACGTTATCACAAATTCATGACGCTGAATCAGTCAACACCCAAGCACTGCCGGCCACCAAGACGTCACACAGGGAGTCAAAGATCAGGGGACAGGAATTAATATGTGCAGGCTTGTATCAGGCATGCAAACCGTGGCTTGACAGCGTCAGCCAAAGATCAGCCCTTCTGACGTCTATTATGGGCATGAATCACAGCACAGTGGCATATCCTATAGAAAGTCTGCCCTCTTGAGAGTCTGAAATCCTCTTGAACTCTGGAAACAGAGGAGAACAGATTAGTCATCTGAATGTGTTTTTGTGAGTCCTTGATTTAAAGCTGCAATAAGCAACTGTGAGGGGATGAGAGAGTAAAAAGATACCTTTGTATCAATGTGTTCACTATCTACTGAGATACATTTTCACCCAGAGTTCAGTCCCTCAGACAGCATTTCCTTCCAGGCTATTAACACAAGCTTGACTAATCAAATGCTTGAGGCCAGTGTTACAGACGCCAAGCTAACCTGGGCTCGTAACACAAAGGAACATAGCTACTTAAGGCTAACTTAACTCGCAACATTAATCCTTCTGTCTCGTTTTCCCTACATGTTGCATTCAACGTAAGAATGAGACTAACTTGCCTAGATGAGTGTATGCCTTTCCTACTTCTAGAGGGGGTTGTGCTGTGTAGAACTGACTCACCCAGAATCTGCATGGTTTTGCTTCTGAAGACGGCTGCTTGGTCCCAGTGACCACGACATAGCTACTTGCCCGTGCCATCGGCGTCTTCACCGGGCCAGTTTAGTTTAGTTTTGTTAGTTAGTACCTATTTTTTGTATACAGTATGGTTACCTAGCAACCGAGGCTTGAAGACACCAACTGGTAAACAGTTGTACAACATTCAACAAGAACTGCTAGGTGAGTGGTTAGAACACTAAGCTTAGGTCTGGGAGTCTGGAGTTTGATTCCCCCGGTGAGGCGATCTTGTTTTTTTCATTTTGGATTGGATAATTTGCATGCCATTGTGCAAGTCAGGGCCCGCAAACGTGACATTTTTTTGCAGGGTGGTAGGGGAAGACTCATGAATATTCATTAGGGGACTCATCCCTGAATGGCTAGTACTCGTTGCCTGCTCTGGTTGGGTTGGTTAGGTTTAGGCAAGAGGAGTGGGATTGGTTATGGTTAGGGTAAGAATGTCAGGGCGAGCCAATCAGTGATGAGTTCCCTAATGAATATTCATGAATCTTCCCCTACCACCCTGTAAAAAAAAATATCGCGGCCCACGCAAGTGTATGTATAATCGTCTCTCTGTGTGCGAAATATTGGACACTGCAACGATAATATTCCAAAAAGGTGTAATACATGAGTAGTATGGATAACTGTGTAAATATATGCCAACGTACTGTAAATGCACAGGGGTGCAAATAGCATACAGTGATATTTGTACCGGATGGGGTATTAATAGAACACATTGCTGTGTGCACCGGCGGGGTACGAATATGTCACGTCTGCCCCGCTCTTATTGTGTTTTTTCTGCTTGTTTTCATGGACTTCCTGTTTTATTTTGAAATCCATTGTTTGTCTTCATTCACTTCACTTGTCTTCCTGTCTTTGTTTGTTTCCCGCCTTTTCTGATTGTCTTATGTGTTCCACCTGTTGTATCACCTGTCCCTTGTTAGTCCTCGTTACCTGTTGTATTTAGTCCCTGTGTTTTCTGTGTCTGTTGTTGGTGGATTGTCTTTTGTCTTCCATCATGAGTCTTTGTGTGTTAGTTCCTTCCAGTGTAAGCTACTTCTTGTGTTCTCTTATTTCCCTGTTCCTTCCTTGTTCCTTGGTTTTTCCTGCATTTGGACATTACCAGCTTGCGTGTTTTTGTAAGCTCTCTTTGTGTTATCATTAAATTTCTATTATTTCAAACTGCTGCACTCTCCTCGCCTTCCTGCATTTGGGTCCAAGCCGTTTTTATTGGGTCGTCAATTAGCAGAATGAAATGCATAACAATGATTTGAGATGTAATGGATATGTCAAATAGAAGAAGTGTTGTTCTCAGCTGGCTGAGGTAACGTTAAGTGTGAATTCTGTGTTCTGGGAGTGTGATTCCCACACTTTCGATCAAGTGCATGATGTCGAATGCTTGACCAAAGCCATTTGAAATGCAGAGGAGAGGCCTCAATGTGTTTTACGTGGAGAGGTGCAATGCAATACATGTTATATGCATTTTAAATTGATGGTTTAAAAAAAATGTGCTCTATCAGTAGTTCATAAATGTAGATGTCATTGCAATTCATGATGTATTTTTGTAAGTTTGGGCCCCCTGCTTTAGGTTATAGGTAAGGTTAAAGGCAGTGGGTGGTGTTGGGATCCAGCAAAGATTCTGAATGTGGGAGTAAGGATGGGTCATTTTTTTCCAGTCAAGCCAAACGTTATGAATAACACTGAGTTTACATCTTCATCCACAATTGGCTTAAGCTACATCTCCACTAATGTTTTTCATTTAAAACGCTTGAATTTTGTTATGTTTACGCCTGGTGTCCACACTACTCTGGTGTTTCAGAACCCTTAAAACAGAGACATTTTAAAATGCTGCATTTTTTTAAAGTTGTGTTTTGGACTTCATGATGCATGTAAGTCCAATATTACCTATCCTCATTCACTGCTACATGTTCCACTATGTTCACCAGCTAGTTGCTATTTTTGGTAACACTTTACTTGAAGGTATCTACATAAGAGTGACATGACACTGTCATGAACACATGACACTGTCATGACATAGTCATGACACATGAACCCTAACCCTAATTATTTAAGGATCAAGCAAATGAAGAAGTGGATACATTTTTAAAAAACCATAGACCCAATGGGTCTAAATGAAAAATTCTGAACTGGATCCACTTCTCTTTCTAATAAGGGTATTTTTAGAAATACTTACCTCACACTGCTCTGCTTATTATTATTATTATTATTTTCATTATTTATTACAAATTGAATTACTTGCTTCAAGATTTTAACATGATAATACACATGCCATTGGTTTTATGCATGACTAACAGTGTGGTTTTAGTCTATTGTGGTAATGTCTGAAGTTCTACCATGGACTCAAACCATTCTATTGTGGTATAGAAAGCCTACAGGAAGACTCGATTTCTGCCAGTTCTCATTAATATTCAACAAGCTAAGCTGTTTTAATCTGATTTGCTAACAGCTAGCCAATGAGAGCCTGGCTGTCAGAACCCTTATCCAGCCCAACTGGGCGAGCTCATAAATAGTAATGAGCTCAGGCAATATGATGTCTGACTGACCAGCTTTTGTAATTGGTCTGATTTCTCTGCTTATTTCTTTTCAGTGGCTAGAGCTGACAGAGGAGGTAGCAGTTCATTTTCACATTCACAACATAACACAAACACATATGGACCTAACATATTTAAAAAAAAATGCAAGTAAAAACAGTTTTGTATGGCTTAGCACTTATTACAAATTTTCCATCTGTAAAGTCTGCAGTGCAACATTTTGGTCGGAATCCATGGAAAAACATCAATTGTAATTAGAGGTTACATCAGCACGGGGTGGATGTCGTTTTTCCTTCACATGGGAACCCAATTTATGGTTGAATTCTGAGGTTGAAATCACAGAGAAAGTGAAGGCGCAGCTGTCAGTCTGGTTCAGACGGGATGACATGGATGGAACAAGGAACACACAGGGTGGTACGGCACTTGAGGTTTCACTATAGCGTTGTCTTGGGCTGCTGCCTGCATACTTGATCATACCCGGAGGGCCAAGCAGTTCGAGGTCCATTTTGAACCCTGTGTGTGGGAAAAGCTACTGTAGGCAGGTCAGTTTAAGCCACGCTATTACCATAAAATGAGGGTTTTCTTCTTGTTTGGACCTGCATGCCTCGTAACACAAGTATAATATACAAAGGATGTAGCACATAGTTGGTGCATATAGCACAATGCAAAACAGGAAAGAGAGCTATATACAGTTTCATATGATATAATCTTGGGGATCTTGGGAATGGGGTTAAATGATAGGGTGCACTTCAGTACAGAGAAGATGACACCAAAACCTCTCACGATAAAACGCTGCTTGGTTTACACTCATCCAAGTGTCCCAAAAAAACGGACGAGCAAAAAGACGACACAAGAAACATAATATGCTGAACTCCGTGGGCGAAGTAAGCTGTGTGTAGGTCAGTGTCCACACCAGTGACACTGTGATTATGACTGACCTGAGTCAATATTTTATATGGCAAAAATGGGAATTTAGGGATGAAAGGAGGGATAAAAAAACACCCATATGTAGTTACATCAGTGCCGTGCCCTTTGAAGCCATATCGCCATGTACTGCACAGCATGGTGCTATTCAAGGTCTCATAAACACACAATAATTCAACAGGGATGAGCAGTCCACAGAGTCCACAGGCAAGAACAGTGTGGTAGTAATGGCTGGTGTTCATCTCCAAACATCTGTGAATTAACAACCAGGGGCTACAGCACAACTTCCAGTTAAATAACAAAAATAATTGAAATATAGTCTTCATTTCTTTCTTCAGTTGATCTCAGGGCGAAACGCATCCTGTGGGATGTAAAAGTATAAGGCGATGCCGTGTCTCGCAGGCTGTCTGGTGAGTAATAGGTATGAATGATACAGAGTGAGTCAGGATACCTGCTGCAGCTGTATTGGCCTCCTGTTAACATCAGGGTTCGAAAAATGGGTTTAATTTAAAAAAAAAGAAGACATAATGGCCGTCGTGAGATACTGCAGTCATGGGAGACTGATTTTGACGGCGTTACCAATTTATGAAGGCAATGATGCAAATCTGATAATAATGAATCATGCTGCAATTTGTGGCCAAAGCGCGGCTGTTTATAAGTCTGGGATTTGGCATTTCTGGTTGCAATTTTTCCTCTGTTGCTGTCTTTAATTTGTGACCTCACAGGTTAATCATCTTGCCAAGATTTTATGTTGAATTGTAGGTTTTTCTGAGTGAGTTTGTCTTCAGCTGGTGCTGTACACTCCTCTGCTGCTCCAGCTGGAAGGATCAGTATACTGATCCAAATCTCAGCTACAAATTCTCAAAAACCTACAGCGCTGAATTATTTCCTGGATCTTACCTGCACTCTGAATCAGTTGACTGCTTGGCATGCAGATTGTTGGAATGCACTGAGAATCAATTAAGGGAAACTTTTCTGTGAGGGAGGCACGTACACAAATCTATGGGCGGAAAAAGTCTATAAAACTAAATCAAAGACTATCTTCAAAAATATTTTCCCATTATCCTGTCAGTTGGTTGTAAAGACTGTGTTCTGAGAATATTTTAATGCTGTATTTTCCTTTCCCTGCTTGAATGAATAAAGTATTTTAGGATATCAAGTTCTGTGAAGACGCTCTAGATTGCTGGGAAAGTATTGATGTCACCACAAAATCAAACTATTAATCACACTGCACATACATTTTAAGTGCGTGTCTCCCATCCCGGAATGCTGTGTAGACTAGACATACCTTCCTCCGCAGCACCGTAATGTTAATGTACAAACGTAATAGAATTGAAAACTAATGTGTGTATCCGCCCTTAATTTGGATTTATTTCAAAATGTAATGGGTTCTTCTCAGGCCCATGCTACACGTTTCCACCAAGTTTCATAAAAATCAGGCCAGTAGTTTTTTTCTGTTATCCTGTTAACAGACAAACACTTCAATAAACGGACAAACCAAACTAAAGACGTAACCTCACATCACCTCCTTGGTAAAGGTTATAATGTAATTCCAATCATGTCAGTCAAGCCAGCATTTTTCAACACAACCAGCTCTTTCCAAATGCTGGAAACCTGAGAATTTGGAATCTGAATGGTATGACAAAAATAAACAGAATCAATCATTACAAATGAGCTTTATTTGATTGTGGTGTGTGTGTGTGTGTGTGTGTGTGTGTGTGTGTGTGTGTGTGTGTGTGTGTGTGTGTGCCCATTCAGATCAGGATTCTCTTTCAGCAGGGATTTGTTGCTAATGTGATGATGAGGCTTGGCTCTTGTGCTTCTGCTTCGGGGGAAACAGTAACAGCAGGGCCCATAAGGCATTGTAAGGTATCATAGGTACATTCCATGTATAATTGCATGTAGGGGAGCGTGGGGCACAAAGTAACACTTTTTGGTTTTGGTTAAATATTTCTCAAACCATTTGAGTTTTACTGCTCATATTTTTATACAAGCAACATATATATCTCTGCTACAAAGGTGCACTGAAAGTTTGTTTGTAGGACCTATCGTTCTTGAACAATTCCCCCGAGAGTGGCGATAGGTGAAATGTTACAACCAGCCCCATATGCGGGGTTAGTTGTAACAGATAGAGGGTTAGTTGTAACACTTGTTAAAAAGTTGGATTTAACACAAATAATTCAATAGCATTGTGCTATACACCTAATAAAACTTTATAAAACACGTTTTTACCAAACTCTGCATAATATAATAGTTTAATTTATGGATCTATTAAAAAATAATAAAAAATAAAAAAAAATAAAAAATAAAATGTAAAAAATAATAATAAAAAAAAATCTCATTCTGTGGACAAAAGAAATGCAATATATAGTTATTCACTCTGTACTTAAATACATTCAAAATATTGGTTTTGAAACATTAATGCAAATTGAAGACTTTGTGAATTAGAAATTGCATGTAATTATAGGTGTGACTTAGTTGTAACAGCGCGTTACAACTAGTCCCGCTGTGACGCGTTTACTTCAGGACCGACTAGCACTTGCTAAGCGATGGTCACATCTTTTAAAATGGTACGATGTTTTAGCCAAGATGACGGTGATCAAGGCAATATAACATTAGATACACTGACTTTCACACACTCTTCAGAAATCGAAAAATACTTCCGACCAAAAAAAATACTTTTTTGACGCCAAAACACAATTTCTTCTCTCTCTCGGAGACAGCGGACGTAAACAGAATTCCTAATTGTCTGGAACACGTCTAATGGCGATGTGATTACATGCCCTGAAGCACATCCAGTTCTACCCTGTGCAACCACCTAAAAAACCCGTGTTACATTTAACCCCGCGTTACTTTGTGCCCCGCGCTCCCCTACAGCCAATTTAACATGCAAAACAAGTCAATTACTCTATGGGACAACTGATTAATGGCTTGAATTTATTTAGAATTTCTCTGATAAGCTCATGTCTACTTTCTGTATGTGTCATGAACAGTGATGGGGTAGTTACTCAAAAAAAGTAATAGATTACACATTATTAGTTACTTTTAAAAAGTAATGCCTTACTTTACTACATTTCTCACTGCTGAAAGTAACTAGTTACACTACTAGTTACATTACTTTTGGATTACTCCGTAACATCACCTGAGATGCACCATAACTTACTTGCCAAATAACAATATAAAGTTAAACCTCATGTATGCCCAGATCAACACAAACCCTTACTATAATGAGGACAATCACAAGATCTCTCTATTATGCTCTTTAAAACCACAGAGCTGACAACAAAGTGGGAACATCAACCCAAAATTTGTCAAGAAATACTGGCGGCCATCCACTCTTCATTATCTGTATTTTGCCCGCTGTATTTCGGAAAGACGGCGATTCCACTGTCGGAACAGGCAACAGTTCCTCCACTATGTAGCTGCCACATTTATCTCTGCTTTGTTTACCTGCTGTTGAAAATCAAGTCTTGGCTGCTTGGCAGGTGTCGGCAACATTCTCTTTTCATCAGCATCTCAGGGTCCGGGGGTCTTAGATTGGATGTTGTGTTCGTGGTGGTGGAGAGGTGTTTGTGACCGGGGGACAATTTACACTTTACAATCAAGTTTTTGTCCTTTTGCGCAACTAATTTGAAGTAATGGGCATACCTCCATCCCTAAAAAATGAAGTGGTGGCTCTGACATTTTTGAGTGTTATGGTGGCGCAAACACGCATGATAACGGACGTTAGATTTGTTATTCTCTCCTCATGTTATGCAGATAGTTGAAGAACCAGCAACGCAAGTAACGTGATAATTATTTGATAAGTAACTATAATGTGATTACTGAGTTATCAACAGTAATGCGTTACATTACTGCATTACAGACAAATGTAATCTGATTACATTAAAGCGTACCCCCAACACTGGTCATGAATGAAACACATTGATTAGCTGTAATAATGTAAATAGTTTCCAGGAACAGGGACAATACACATTACATAAGAAAAACAAATGCAAAAGATGTCATGCATGAAGAGCATCTGGTTGAAACTAATTTGCAGAGCACCATCATCGGTTAGGCTTTTACATTCACATTCACAAATTCTCATCTGCTTCCACTTTCATTCTTTCAGCACCTAGAGTGGTAAACTGGCATGCTTTGCTTTGCCTGGTTCAGCTGATTACTCATACACTCTTACATGTAGGATCCCAACAAGCTGTCCTCCTTCAAGTGGTATTAATGCCAACCAGTCCAATTGGCAGGCATCTCCGGAGACACTGAGCCTTCGATGTCATCTGTATTAGAGAGACACCCCGAAATTCTGGGTCCTGCATGTAACAAATATGTAACATCTACCCTGAGGGTGGTGCCAGAGAAAAGGCTATGTGATCAGCATGTTAAGATGCTAACGACCAAGCATGCTAGCGACCATCTTAAAATGCTTGGTTTAGCTTGCAAAATGTAGTATGGTACTGATATAACAACTTGATATGGTACAGTATCTTAGCATTAAGCTCAAAGTACAGCTGAAGTAGCTGAATGTGGTCATTAGCTTTATAATATTTTTACTATTGTTGAACAAGTAGCATTTTTGACCTATTGGTGTAAAAATATATTATCATAATATTGCTAACATTGATATTCTGAGGATGAAAAGTGATGTCGTGCGTAAATTCCTTAAACCCATAGACTGTAAACATTCATTTATACTAACAGTCTATGGTTAAACCTGTACTCTATCTAATTTCTGGAAGGGGGCGTTCCACTGGCTCCAAAAAGAAGCCTGATTGCATAGAAGTCTAGGAAAATATTATCTCAGGAAACATTTTCCTAATGGGTTTGTGGCCTCAATCACTAGTTTCAAGTCAAATAATAATAATAATTGACCAATGGCTATGGTAGGCAACAAACCAATGGGCGACCAATATTTTTTACAATCCATGGTGGTAACACGAAAATGCAAGAACAAAAACAAAAGTAAAGTCTGAGGCTGGGACCATGTTTCTGTTGTTACCTACTGTGATGTAAACCAGCTGTTCTTCCTTAGCTTTGCTTTGAGCTTAGTGCAAACACTAGCACAGTATGTGTGTTTGCTCATACATGCTTGAAAAGTCAGTTAATCAACAATATCATAAAGGGTCTGACTGAACGTCAGACAAACACACCAATATTTCCATCCCTAAGCCCCACTACTATGTGGCTGAGCTTATACAGCTTAACATTATGAACAAAAATCTGGATGTCAGATTCTCCAAGTCAATTCTTTTCCACTTCAAATTTTTATAATTCATATTAACATTTGGTCATCTAACTGATGATCTTGCAGATAACAATCATGGGGGCTTGGGGTTAGAGTTAGAATGACAGAGTCTGACGAAGGACCGATCAGTAGAAGGTTCTCACAAGTAAGTAGTAATACAAACACAAGCGTGTGTGTGTGTGTGTGTGTGTGTGTGTGTGTGTGTGTGTGTGTGTGTGCGTGTGTGTGTGTGTGTGTGTTTATAACACAGGGTTCATTTGCTGTTTCCCCAAATATTTGCCTTGGGTGTATGGCTGGTCAGTGGCTGGGTGTTGGGGTTGTGTAGAGAGAGGGTGTCTGTGGCGAATCAGTGCCTTTGAAAGGAGATCAGAGCAAGTTCTGGCCTTATTACCACCATGTTTACACCTACACATCTGGGCCACACTGGCGTCAGCTGAGTGATGGGGAACATGGAAGAATATAAAGGGAGCAGGTCAATACGGACAAATTCATTCAGTCAGGGAGGAAAACACATGTAGACCAGGAGGTTTAGTGGCAGCTGATGCACTTGGTAATAGTGTAGTTATTTAAAGATACACTTGTAATTATTTAAATATTATTAAGCCCTTCTTTGGTTCCCATCATACACGATTGTATTCCCTTGATCTTTTAAGATTTTTAAAGGTGCTGGTTCTGTTATCCACACACAAGCTTGTCTTTGTTAGCTTTGACTGGATCATCCAGTTCATTCTTTAGCCTTTGTCAATTACATTTTTGAGCATTTCATTTGATGTATCAGTCCACAGACACACACCCAACACATATTTTAGCTAAAACTGACTTGAGACCTGACTACGGCCGGGTACTCGCTAAGACCCGCAGAGTCCATGTTTCAATACCTGACTGCTAATAATGAGTGCCAATGTTCGTTTTCTTTCTCTATTTGGCTCTGTTGGGGTTGACCGGATTTTGGCTCAGGTCTAACTATCCTTGTGTCTCTTTTTAGCCAGTAGGAATGGCAAAGTCAGTGACGGTCCACCACTTTTTGCCAGACTGAAATATCTCAACAACTATTGGATAGATTCCCATTAAATCTGGCACAGGCATTCATGTCCTCGTCAGGATGAATCATAGTAACTTTCCTTCACTTTTCAGTTAGAGCCATCAAGAGGTCTACATTTTCAAGATTTACATAATGGACTGGCACAATTTTTTTACAGACATATCTGGTTTCCAGAGAATGAATTCTAAAAGGTGAAGCACTGCTACTCTCTGCTACTTGGGCGGAGTGATTTGCTTGCAGCACCTGAGAAGCCCAGAGCAGCTTCGCCTTCTGAGACTATAGTTCCCAGTATGTATATGGTTAGAAGATGGCTGTGTGTCATGTGACCTTGTTATTTGTACACGCTGTGACTCTACAAATCACAACATGGAAATAGGAAGATGTTGACATTAATTTGTCACTTATTCGGAGCAGTAGGCTATTTGGAACCAGTTACCTGCAGGATCTGTGCTAGGCTAAGATAATGCTGGGGGTGTCAGACAGCGTTACAGCGCGCACGGAGATGAGAAGGGTATGTATGGACTTATCTAACTCTGGGGGATACAGTGAATAAGCTAAAGTCCCAATAAGTCGCCGTGTTCCTTTAAGCTATGCGCAATTTACAACCAAACAAATTTTAGTAGCTAGCTACAAAACACGAACGTTTAGCATATCTTGAGATAATCTGAGATTATTGTTCAGCATCTCACTATGATGCTCTGTACCAAAGCCTTACATCTACGTGCTCCTTGAATCAAGATGAATCTGATGATATAGGCCTAGCCATTTTTGCGAAGACGTTTTTTTGCCATAACGTGCAATGTGCAAAACCAACTTTATCGAACTCCTTCTAAACCATGCATCCAATCTGCACAAGACTTGGCACATAGCATCTACAGAGGGACCTGACCAAAAGCTATCAAAAGAATTTTGCTACGTTAAAGTATGCACAGTTTACGACCAAACTATTTTATGTAGCTAGCTACAAAACACGAACTTTAGCATATCTCGAGATAATCTGAGATCATTGTAACTGCTTGCAGTTCTAGTTTTCTTTAGAACCAGTACACATTTGTCTTAATGGAGTCCTTTCCTGACAAACTCCTGAAGGAGTAACTAAACAAGAAAAAAAGAGAAAAATGAGAAACTGCTCAATGAAGAATTGTGTTGTCATGCAGCCACCTACACATTGAGTTATAGGGTTGACAGCCTTTTATTCTGGGGTGAAATCTACAGTAGGCTCTTCTTTGGGGTATCATTTACTGCACAGCTGCCATGCAGTTATCACAAAAAATTAAATTGATGTGAATTAATTCCCCAAATTATAGTGCAGTGCAAGTGGAGTCCCCTACTGCTAACTCATTTACTCATTTGTGAACCGCAGACAAGTGAATGTTTAGAGGCATTGATTCAAGTTTGACTTGTTAAGGAGCCTCAGAGGAGAGCAAAGGGAAATGTCTGCTGGCCGCACCCACACTTCCTGCAAAAGCCTGCCTCCATGATGGACACAAACCCAAAACAGCTATTGGTATTAAGACACGTTCCTCTTATCAACACTGCCACAGGGAGATTAAAACTGTTCCCAAAATGTCTGTTACTATGTTACCCATGATTAGGGGGAACATACACTTGTCTTAATTACGAGCAGGCACAATATTCATCATTTAAGCTATGATTCATTATTATTTCTGAAACCAATGTGCCAAAAACATTTACTTAAACTAAATCCTAACCACACATGGTACCACAGCCATTCATATTGTGTGTAAAGCCCTGCAGCACAACAATCAACTCTTTTTCACCAAAGAAAATAAACTTTAGCCTCTGCAATGAGTGGGTTTGTTTTACACTATCTCAATTTGAACTGGACTGTCATATTGAAAGGATCTGTACCGAGTCAGTGATGTGGAAACCGTGCATGCTGCAGGCAGCCATTGTTTCCTCCATTGTTCTCCCTGGTGACTTAAATAAAGAGAGTCTCCAAAGCCACACAGCTCTAAATATGTATTTCTGCTGTGCTAATTAGAGACTGTCCGTCAAGCGGGCACTGAGCCCAGAACGAGGAATGGCTAAATATACCAAAACAAAAACAAAGCTTCCAAACGGAAAATTATAAACATTTAGACAGAAAGTCGTGGAAAAAATTGCAAAATATAACTGGAAAGGTGACTTTTTGTGTGATTGTTTTATTGAAACAGCAGTTTAAGCTGTGAGATAGTGAATGTGTGGGAGAGCGGGAGGTGTTAGTGTTTTTTAAAAGGCGGGACAGGTCACACTGTCAAAGAAGGACGCAGCCCTTAGAGAAATCAGATACAAGAAACAGCCATTCCTCTTATTTTCCAACGGCTCAATTTAGATAACTGGTTTCAGGTTTTAGCAACACTGCAACAATGTGACATCATTCCAGTTCACCGTTCATGTCACTTGAATGAAGTAATGAAGTATTTCAGTGGAAACAAGTGCAAGAAATAATTCACCCTGCCTGTATATAGTAATAATTCGTATTTGAAAGCAGTATTAATACTTTTTTGATACTTGGACAGCAGATCAAGCTGTAAATGACAAAATATCCTTTGCTAGAGTTTTTCTGTTTACACATCCATCAGACACTGAGACATTTGGAGTCGTGTTTCTATCCACTGGCTACACCGGAATCCCCAACATATTGGCCGTTGTCGTCACACCGATACCTAACAGGTTACAGAGTCTAAAAATTGAATTAATAAATGAGTGATCTTCTTAAATTAAATGAATGTATGATCCACAATTTTTGCAGTGCATTCATATTACTCTATGTCAGTGGTTTTCAACCTTTTTTGAGCCACAACACAGTTTTTACATTAAAAAAATCCCTCGGCACACCACCAATCAAAAATGACACATTGTAGCCTAATAATCAGAATCTGCATTTTTCTTTTTTTAAAATGTATCCATCGCTTTTGCAGGCTTACATCGATGATCTCGGCCCTACTGCTTACATCCTGTCGCTGCGGGATGCGCGCGAAAGGTGGCAGCAGGGCTCCAGACTAACTTTTTTCATTAGGAGCATAGTGGCCCCCAACTGAACATTTTAGTGACACAACCAAAAAGGTGCTGTAGAAATAAAGTTGCCTTGCCTTACAACCTCAGCCTGTCAGTCTTCAGGCTTCAGGCGTCAGGCTTCCAGGGCACAGAAACCACTGCTGTGCCTGCTCAGCTCCGAGGAATTGTAACATCAACAGCACCGCGACCGCTTTCGGCTCGCCATTAATATATCACAGCAAACGCTGTCTTGAAGTTATGAAAAACTGAAACCACACTTGAAACCAATTTATCGGCATTTCCGTGACTCACTGTGACTTCCACAAAACTGCAGAGCCAATGTAGTTTACATCGTCTGCAGCTCTGCGTGTGTGTGAGTGTGTGCGTGTGTGTCAGAGCTGTGCTCTCTGTCTCTGTGTTTCAGAGAGGACAGATAAGCTTGCGCTTACGCGCTCTCAGGTACCAAAATATCAACGTTTAACGTGTAAAAAAAGGGGGCAAATTTACTGGTCGCACATGTGCGACTGGATGTAAAATTCAGTCGCACACTCAAATTTTGGTCGCAAAATTACTGCCCTGCTGGCAGTAATTCTATTGTCTTAAATCAACAAGGTCATTATTGCGCTATACTGCCACCTACTGACACATAATAGTATTTAATTTCTCTGCCAGTCATCATATTGAGGCACAGATGCGCAACAATGGAAAATTATTTGCAGTAACTCAATAAAAAAATTTCGGATAATTTCCCACGGCACACAGGACGATCTCTCACGGCACACTAGTGTGCCGCGGCACAGTGGTTGAAAATCACTGCTCTATGTGACACATTCCCTGACAAAAAGGAAATAATTATTATGCTAATATATATATATCATGAGCAGGCCCAAACGATTTTCTTTTTCTTTTTTACAGTTTTCAGCTGTGATCCAGAATACAAATCGACAGCGTTTTGTGGATTGGTTTTCTGATGGGGTGGAGCTGTGTTAACATTCTGAGCTTTATTTAAAAAAAAATTCACGCAGAATTCTGCGTCCACAGATTCTGTGTGGCCCTGATTATGAGATATTACAAGTAAATTATGTGGAATTTACTTAAAAGTGTGTGTGTGTGTGTGTGTGTGTGTGTGTGTGTGTGTGTGTGTGTGTGTGTGTGTGTGTGTGTGTGTGTGTGTGTGTGTGTGCTGTGTGTGTGTGTGTGTGTGAAATTGTAATTGTATCCGTGCGGATCAGTGCTAGATTCAAATTCCTTTGACAAGCCTCTAAGGAAACTTGGCGCTGCATGACAAAGAAGTTCTCAGTTCTCAGTAAGAGGATAGCAAAGTATGTCTAGGATCTAAACTTTAGTTTGACTAAACTGAATTTCCGGACTAACAAATCATTTAAGTGAAACTGCAAACCTTGGGGATGCTTCAAATTTCTGTCTAAAATATCATTGCAAACATTTTGGATGTCTTCTCACCCACACAACAGCTACTGTATATGGGGATTTCTGCTATACCCAAAATTCTGTAATAATCCTGGCATCTCAGACAGTAAAGGCATGTAAGTCTCCAGTTTTTCTCCTAGAGATTTGTGTTGACATTATTGTCTGTGAGTAGTACCACAAGGGAAATCATCTAATTTACTCCTCTAGTGTGATCTCAGCAGTGCCCAGGGTCAGTGGATTGCCTTTCGTTTCACCAGCTTCACTCCTACTTTGCTCCCAGCTCAGATAGAAGTGCTCTGACTCAGCCTCCAGGAAGGTGAAATGTTTTACTGTTGACACGTTTCCCCCTCACTGAACTGAAATGACTCCTCTCTTCCCTCCCTGCAAAATAGCGTTCCTTGAGATCCTTCAGCACCGCCGCTCAACGGCACATCTGACACATCTGGGAACCGAGAGTGGATTAGGTGCTCTGTGTCTACAAGTGCGTGGAGGGCTGAAAAATGGAAGCCACGCCACACGCCCGGACTAGCATGTTTAAATTACGCAAATGTGTGACCAGCAACGATTTCAAAGCATAACAGCACATTTATGAGTTTGACTTGAAGAATAACCAGCTTGTGATGATGTCAAGCTGTGTTAAGGGTTTGGTAAAGCTGTCATTGCAAGCTAATAATATTATAACAAACTGTAGCTATAATAAATTCTCTGTAGTGATAACTACTGTGCAATGTTTAAACTTCTACTACTGCACATGAATAAGTTAGTTATGATTTAAATCTGAATGTTAATCTTTCCCACTCCGCCTTTTTTAGGTTTTGTAGATAATCCAAAATGAGTCAGTGTCTCCAAGGAAGCTAGTTATCATCTGGAATGATAATTCATAAAGCCATTATGAAAATGTTTATTGAGGTAATAACTCAGGTGAGAAGTAGGCTCATTTCTACTGTACAGAAACAGACTTCTTCTTTCAGCCAATGGATAAAACATTGGAATCTATTGAAACCCAATCCTACTTGTTTCTAACCAATGGAACATGGCAGCTCTGTTTCCAAACTAAAGATGTGTGATCTTTAAAGTTTGTGACGTGATATTTTAGACGTTATTTCGGACATCACTCCAACTTCCGCAGGCAGTCAAAAGCTGTTCTTTGCCAAGTGGAAAACACCACACAAACTCTGTTCTGTGTGTGAAGACTCGTTGACTTCAACCCAACTTTGGACCAAAACGTTTTAGTGAGATTTAATTTATTTAATCCTCTCTTAGTCATCTACCTTCTTGTTTAATGCCTTCTTAATCGTTTTACCATTGTGATGACTCTTTCTCCACACAAACAGAGTGCGGACCATACTTAGGCTTTAGTATCCATTTTCTACATTCTCTGAGGAGTGCATTTAAAAGATGGATATGAAAAAGATGAAAATAATGGGGACAGGAAATGAAACTAACTCTAAAAATGTTTGGTTAAAAAGCTTTGCTTGAAAACCTGGCTTTCAAGAAGCGAGCAGCCAGAGGTTCTGCATGTTTTCCTTTGTAGGTACAGTACACAAGTAGTATTTTGGCAAGTCATCTATCAGCATTCTAATTTTCTCTCCCAAAGAACCCAGTTCAACCGATAATGACATGATCTCACAAATAACTATGATGTGTCCTTTACCAAAAGCCTTTTGGGTCTACAAATCAACTGCGAGCTTTACAAACATCATGTTCCCCTCACAGTCAGACTTGGACAGATGGTATACATTTGTGTCTTATCATCTTTCACAGACAATAACTTGTTGCTTCCACCAAGCTGGAGAATGGAATTGCTGGCCTTGTTTAGTGGGGAACAAAGTATCATCCCTGACTTCGAAACAGACTCCCAGTTTGCCATGGAGAGTGAAAGCGTGCGAGCCCGACATGCAACGCTCCTTCAATTAGGGCTGGAAATGATTTCCTTGCCACACAAATTAGCACCATTTACGTCAGATGAGACTAAACTGCCCTCTGTGTCGGACAGCATGTCATTGGTACACAAACGGGGTGTCAAGCCGACAGCCTGGAAAAATGACCTCCGTTGGACCAAGAGTGTTTTCGTCTCCCTTCCCCTCAACCTCACCATCTGGCCTTAGCAACATCGTTCAGCCCCAAAAGTCAGAATTGAAACCACCCCTCACCTGTTTGTTTTTTTGTAAAGACGCCGATGCTGATAATGAAGGAAGAGAAATTCATAATATCCATTATGTGAGGGAAAATGTCTGATAGTCAGACAGGCAGATTTACATGTGTTTTGTGTTTTAGAGCTGTTGTGAGTGCTCTGTTTGGGCTTAAAGAGGCCTACTCTTTCAATCTTATGGCATCGGTTAACTAATGTACAGGGCATACTTTATGTGTGTATGTGTGTGTGTGTGTGTGTGTGTGTGTGTGTGTGTGCGTGAACTCGTGAAACACACCGCTTGCAGGTAAATGTTTGATGGGGTAATGAAGCTTTGGGTAAATGGAACAAAAACAGACGGCGTTCTCCATCGGTCCCTTGTGATTCTAGAAGACATACACTGGAGTTTGTGTTTTTAAAGGCAAATACACATATCATATAAGAGCAGTAGTTTATAGACAGTAAACTGAATGTATGCCTGAACATTTGACGTGATATACTGTAGTCTTGGAAGGTTCAGAAAAGTTTCAGTTTTGCCCTGAAGGGTAAGATTTGTTTACCTTGCACGGCAGCTGGATTCTTGTGACATCACAAACAAGATCACATGACGATTGCAGGGTCACGAGATCACGCGAAAATCCAAAAGTAATGCGTTTGTGTCCGGACCACCGCGGCTCGGTCCAATCAGCATTCTGTGAGGAGCTACTGGCAGCTCTGGCCATGGTTTAGGTGTGTCTGACAACAATGTAGATAGAATGAGGGTAGGACGACGTTGAACTGTTTGCCGTGGTCTTTTGACTAGTTCAAAAGAAAATGTCGCTCAGCACGGTGCATTGACAACAGAAATACAACAAGATAGCCCGCTACAACGGCCCTTGTTTTTTGCAAGGGCAAAGGTACACAAAACAAATGGCCGCCGCTCTGACCATCCTGCTATGTTAATTTGAATGGGCGTGTCCGTTCACTCTCAATCTATTTCTGTGGTGAGTGACGACACGGAGAGACGGCTGTTTGTTCAAAACAACAATGGTGGTAGTATGGTTGCTCCTAAAGAGGTTATGGTGCGTTCTTTTTGTCTTGTAATCGCAACTAGTAGCTCGAGTGTGACGTCACATCCGTGTCGAAAAACGAATAACCGCGGGGTTGTTGCATTCTTTTTGTCACACAATACTACGAGTCGGAGAAAAGATGGATTTTTGTAACATTTTTAGTAACATTTAGGATTCTATTCACCCAGTTATTGACATATTACACAAATATATTTCACAGTTTGATACATGAAAATTATGTTTTGATTAACGTTAACGTTAGGCTACTGCTCTGCTTTCTGCTCCAGACTCGGCTTAAAGCCATTGTTGTCATATAGCAACCGAGCGTCTCTAGCCAATTTCAGCTGCACAAGCTACAAAATAACTAATCAGGCGGTATTTAACTCCTAATAAGACTGTAGAGACATGCCTATAGGTAGCAGTGTACAGCACTATGTTTAACTCCTAATAAGACTGTAGAGACATGCCTATAGGTAGCAGTATACAGCGCTATGTTTAACTCCTAATAAGACTGTAGAGACATGTCTATAGGTAGCAGTATACAGCGCTATGTTTAACTCCTAATAAGACTGTAGAGACATGCCTATAGGTAGCAGTATACAGCGCTATGTTTAACTCCTAATAAGACTGTAGAGACATGTCTATAGGTAGCAGTATACAGCGCTATGTTTAACTCCTAATAAGACTGTAGAGACATGCCTATAGGTAGCAGTATACAGCGCTATGTTTAACTCCTAATAAGACTGTAGAGACATGCCTATAGGTAGCAGTATACAGCGCTATGTTTAACTCCTAATAAGACTGTAGAGACATGCCTATAGGTAGCAGTATACAGCGCTATGTTTAACTCCTAATAAGACTGTAGAGACATGCCTATAGGTAGCAGTATACAGCACTATGTTTAACTCCTAATAAGACTGTAGAGACATGCCTATAGGTAGCAGTATACAGCGCTATGTTTAACTCCTAATAAGACTGTAGAGACATGCCTATAGGTAGCAGTATACAGCGCTATGTTTAACTCCTAATAAGACTGTAGAGACATGCCTATAGGTAGCAGTATACAGCGCTATGTTTAACTCCTAATAAGACTGTAGAGACATGCCTATAGGTAGCAGTATACAGCGCTATGTTTAACTCCTAATAAGACTGTAGAGACATGCCTATAGGTAGCAGTATACAGCGCTATGTTTAACTCCTAATAAGACTGTAGAGACATGCCTATAGGTAGCAGTATACAGCGCTATGTTTAACTCCTAATAAGACTGTAGAGACATGTCTATAGGTAGCAGTATACAGCACTATGTTTAACTCCTAATAAGACTGTAGAGACATGCCTATAGGTAGCAGTATACAGCACTATGTTTAACTCCTAATAAGACTGTAGAGACATGCCTATAGGTAGCAGTATACAGCGCTATGTTTAACTCCTAATAAGACTGTAGAGACATGCCTATAGGTAGCAGTATACAGCACTATGTTTAACTCCTAATAAGACTGTAGAGACATGCCTATAGGTAGCAGTATACAGCACTATGTTTAACTCCTAATAAGACTGTAGAGACATGCCTATAGGTAGCAGTATACAGCGCTATGTTTAACTCCTAATAAGACTGTAGAGACATGCCTATAGGTAGCAGTATACAGCGCTATGTTTAACTCCTAATAAGACTGTAGAGACATGCCTATAGGTAGCAGTATACAGCGCTATGTTTAACTCCTAATAAGACTGTAGAGACATGCCTATAGGTAGCAGTATACAGCGCTATGTTTAACTCCTAATAAGACTGTAGAGACATGCCTATAGGTAGCAGTATACAGCGCTATGTTTAACTCCTAATAAGACTGTAGAGACATGCCTATAGGTAGCAGTATACAGCGCTATGTTTAACTCCTAATACGACTGTAGAGACATGCCTATAGGTAGCAGTATACAGCGCTATGTTTAACTCCTAATACGACTGTAGAGACATGCTTATAGGTAGCAGTATACAGTGCTATGTGTAAAATTGTAGAAAACCACAATGTTTACTACGTGTGATGCACGACGTAGCCATCTTTGAAAGTGAACTCGGGGTCCTCTGAGTTCAGACGACTTGACGAGTCGTAAATACAACCTCAGGGGCGTTCTTTTTGCAACTTCCGGGTCGTAACTCTGGAAAACGACTCGTAGATCGACTTCGGTGGACAAAAAGAACGCACCATTAGCGTAGATGCTACAGTCAGAACTGGAGAGCATTTTTTTCATTGAAAGAAGAGACAAGAGCGACATCAAAGGCTTTTCTCAATAGAGAAGCTCTTTTCGCTCTTCTCCCGAATGGCTTCTGCAAGAGTTTGATAGAAAGATGGTCCAATCAATTGCCAAGTATTTTTTTTTTAAAGTGCATGCCCTTTAACAAACGGTTTCCAATAAGTCCTTCTCAGATGATTCTGTGTAAAGAAAAAAAAAATGGTAGTGGTTAAAGATTTGTATCACTAACACATCATCATCTTTTCTGTAGCCACACAATTCAAAGTGAAGAATTGGCTACAGTACAAAGAACTAAACTCAAATGCCTTTTTTTTCAAAGTCCAACAAAGGCTTAGCATCATATCTCCCCATCACAAGGAAGTGAAAAAGCATACATCCTATTTAGCATTGGTATGTCCTAAGTCTGAGTTTCGTTACATTACAAAAACGATACGTAAGAATGCTGATCCTGTAAATGTATGTTTGACATTCTGGAGAAACGTTATAAACGTTATTTTTACAGCATTTTATTGTGTTGTGGCAGCTGTGTTGACATTATTCCATACTATCTCTTTCTCACTTCACGCTATAACGGTTCATGTATTAAATAACAAACTAACATAATTTTGTCAGGTGTTTGTTCAGTTTGCTGCACAACAGTTAAACCGGGCAGGTACGTTTAAATATTTGGTAACAAAGAACTAGTTTGTGTGGCTCACCCAGTTTTGATTTAGTGACACATAAATCTCTATTTAGAAAACACATACGGATAAATAGACTAACTTTGAACTTATGAAGATAATAGCTAAGGAGTACTTTGGAGGATTTCTCTGCAAGTCTAACGCAAGGTGACGTTTGACAAAGCCAGTGCCAGCAGTCATTACTGCAGGTATGTTGACCACAAATATGGTAAGGTCAATCTGAACTGTCAAAAGCCGGGGCTGTGATACGGTGTACAGCTCATTTACTATTTTCAATAAACCCTGTAGTAATTTTCCTATCAGGGAAAGTGAACATGTTTGTAAGGAATGAGTTTCTCATTCAATTATTGCAACAATGTAAGAAAATGACAAACAACCCTCAGTTATGCTGAACTGAAATGAACTAGCATTTTTTCTGTCCACCACACATCATTTATTGCACCATCATCATCATTTTCCACTTTAACCACATGACAAACTATCCCAGGCTACATATTATAATTAACTATCAAAATAAAACATCCAATGGATGTTGAATAAAGGCAATCATAGCAATCCTACGGATGTGTAACGATGCTGTAAAACATGCCCTGACAACCATTAAAATGCACAACAGGCCACATTACAGGCTAAGCGGTTCTATAATATTCAGTAATCTCTGGTTGTGCGGTTCAACGTGCACCAGAGCATCTTCACCCCCCGTAGCTTCACGTCGTGACCTACCACCCCTGGTTTTTGAGTTTCATGTAAATATAGTGTGTAATGACACACTGTCAGAGCACAGATGCTATTATGGCCTTCCTACCAAGCAGAGGTCGTCTTTGCCACCCCGCCCAAAAGAGGGGCCGCCTCTCTGCCGTGGTTAAAGGCCCTGCTTTCACCCAGACCAAAATGACAGACGTGATTTTATCTTTACATTCTGACCAGGGTTTGTGGTGGAGAGTGCTGAGAATCCTGAAACTTTACAAGAATTTAGCAGATACACGCTAATAAGGGGAATATTTTTTTACATTGGGTAAACCATCTGAATCTTTGCTCTTTTGCTTGTGACCACAGATTCCGGGTGCTGCAAACTTCCCAAAAGTTAAGATAGGTGTCACTCTGGCAAGGTGAGATGGAGACCAACATATGTCAACGATTATGAGATACAGGGAGAGAGCATTTGGCATAGTAGAGGCACATTCCAGCTTTAAGCCAGTCCAAGAAAATATTTACAATATTTTCATTTACCTTTGAAAGTTCAGTAGGTAATAGGCCGTGTATGCACTGCAGAAAAGGTCTGGACTGGTCAGTTACTATGATATACAACAGTTCAGATCTATCGCAACCATTCTATGATGTATTTATTTTAATAAGCCACAACTCAAAACACATGCTGCCAACTGGTTTCATTTAGCAGCAGTATGTGTTAATCGGATATACCCGACAAAACATCCATGATGCGGTTTCCTTCTACTGCACACAAAGCCGTTCCCGTCACTTTCAAAAATTGTAACATATTGAAAAAAAATAATATGTGCAAGTCGAGCGCACTGCCACACACATCTGGACCGCTATACTCTAAAACACATTTCGTTCTCACCTTTCTCCTAAACTCCACTGATGGCTTGAGTTCAGCACTTGAGACACAAATTAAAAGCAAAGACCTTGAGGCACGGGGGCCATCTGGTCTAGCTGCTGTGTCTTGTGCTTCCACTGTAAATGTTTCATTAGCAGGCTGATTATTCCTTCCCCACAGGCTTAAAACTGCTTGAGGAATAAATGACCAAAAGGCTGTACACAGTAGTCAAATTACATCAACAAATACGAAAAAAAAAACTGCCATGTAACATATGCAATAAGGAATAAATATGTAATTTTCTTAATTATTCGATTAATCATTTGGTCTAGAGTCAAAAAAGGTGAAAAATGCTGATCATAATACATCGATCTGGATCAATATATCGATTCAATGATCAACGATCCAATATCATCGATTCAAAGTGAAAATATCGATACATAGATGCGCCTTCATTTTGAAATTCACTTTATATTTATTCTTTTTATTAAAAAGAATAGTTTGCTTGTTATTTAAGTCTCAGTAATAAAATCATTTTAGTTGCTTTTTTTGAGTTGATATTAATGTAATTGAATGTGTTTAATGGGCGTATATCATCTCATACCGATCGCAGGCCCCTAAATTGAATCGAATCAAAATTGTATCGTGGCACCAGCAAATATCATATTGTTGTCCAAAGAATCAATATAATCTTATCATGATGAAACCCCTAGTGTTAAACTGCTTTTTCTTTTGGCCAATTGTTTACTATCATAGAAGACAAAGAAAACCTGAATGGTTGCCAATGTATTTCCTCTCGATTGACCAATCACTTTATCCTTTTGAGTGCTTTTGATTATTTGGATTCTGTGACCTGCTCTCTAATTCCATCCTAAGGTCAACTTTACATATATAGCCCCCCTTTAAGAATACCATAACTCTTTCAGTATATAGTCATTTCATCTAATTATGTCACAATGTGGTGAACTCTGCAGCCTCTAGAGGTCGGCACATTTCACACACGATTTCACTCATGACACACTTGTTTTCTTTGCACACGAGCTGTCAGAGTGGCAGAGTGATTGAGGACACCATCATTTTTAGGCATTGGCAGAATGCAAACTTTTGATGGGCATTTTAATTGTCACTGAGGCGATAGTTTACCTATGACTCACAATCTCGCCAACGTGCAGTGGAAGGACAAAGGGTTCCAACAATGACCCTGGTTGATTCCACAACTCCATATACAACTTTTAGATGGTAAGATGGACAAGAAGTTCAACAAGGAAAGACTATTTTCTCATGGAAGCACTGATAAAATGGAAAAGTCTTCAAACTTTACAGCACAACAAAAGTTCGCACAGTGGCCATGATTTAACGTTTCCTTAGTTTTACAATTCTACATATTTAAACCAAAGTGCTACTTCAACTGAATAATGTTAGTTCTTCAGTTTTGCCTTAACATTTAAAAGAGAACTACGCAGTTTTATTGGCTTAATTTACCTTAACTGAACAGCTTTGAATGGTTATATGACTTTTTTCGAGTTGAATGGTGGTCGTCTCGCTACCCCCTAGCGCCTGTGAGCTGAAAAACCACCCTTGCAACTTTCGGCCGGCCTCAGCGTCAGGAAGTATCGCGTGAAATCAGGTCTGAGGAAATCAAGTAAACATAGGAGCTGCCAAATATCTTTTCTGAAGCTGTAGGGGGAGCTCTATAGAGAAACCTGCCAGCAAAAAGCCAGAAAACAGTGAAGAAATGGCCAAAATGCCTTTTAAAATCTAATGCAGTAAAACATGTCTTGGCGTTGTAAAATTCCCAAGATTTATTAAATTTGCAGACTTTGCCATTCTGGTATATATTTCCCTTAATCCCATGACCAGTGGCAACCCTGTAGGACAGCTAACTTGTTGACTTTGGTATACACTGTAATATCCCACCATATTCAAAGCAATGTAAATCATCAAACCAAATGTTTTCACCAATACTTAATACTTTATTTTCATTAAAAACCACAGATCCACTACATTAGTACAATAGGGTTCAATTAATGTCAAACTAAATAAAGATTAGAGCAGAGCTGGACACATTCAACCAAAGGTAACAGCACAGAAAGGCAGACAGTCACAAATTCAATCAAATACACTTTCCCCCCACAGTATCCAACTCTTGTTTAAGAGAAAATCAAATGATGTGCATTATGTTGTTCACCAAATGAAGTGGGTCAAGTCATTTTTTTCCCTTGCAACAGAATGATGTTCCCTATGCAGAGGAGCTGTAACAGTCTTTTAGCTGGAAGACACAGGGGGACATGGAGCCTATCTGGATACTGTTTCCTGATTGGATGATTAACAAAGTGTCTTTTCCTGGCCCCTCTCCACTGATTGGATGAATGAAGAGGAAAAGGAGAGGTGATGGAGTCCAGGGCTACCAGAAGTTGGCCCCTAGAAGAAGAGAGAGGTTCAATAAGTTAAAGGAAATAACTTGGCGGTCCACAGTGGATGGCAGATGAGGAGGAAAAGTAGAGCTGCTTGGAGAGGATGAGCAATGAAGATGAGAGGTGACGTGTTGTATTCAATTAAACATTGTATTAATGGCTCCTTCCACCTTATTAATCAAGGCCAACATTTTAATGGCTATAACTCAATGACACAGACAATTAAAAAGGGATTATGAAAGTATCTGGCAGACTGACTGTCCCATCTCAAAAGGTTATTAAAACCTTCTGCAACCACTGGAAGACAATACCATACCTACAGTAAGAGAGAGCAGAATGACATTCCACAATTAAATTGGGCATATCCATGACATGTAGGCCCTGTTAACACTTGGCACTACAATCAGTCTTGGGTGGTCTGATTACAAGTTGGCAGCTCTAAATACAGGTGGGAATCCACCCAAAACAGATGCTTGAGTATCCTTAAACCACTCCAGCTTCACATTGGCTGCCAGAATGTCCCCAGTTGTGCTTATTAGGAGACAGGTCTCTCCTACCACCAGGTGTATCCAAACAAACATTTGGACTTGCAATGGCAGGTTTTATTGGTGCGTCAAGGATAGTTCTCTGCCATTGGAAGAGTCAGACAAGGCCTGGTTTTGATTATTGGTTAACATTATTGACAGACCTAAATCTTGAATTGCAATGATGGATAATTATTATGGGAAGTTGTATCAAGTCTTGTCTCATTTTATAATGTATATAAAGAAAGGATCATAACGGAATGAAATTACTGTTGGGTGCTACCATCATTTATGTTGTACCTATGCGCTATTTATACTTTTTTCTCAATATTAAACTTCCGAGGAGAACTGTTATTTTCTTAATAAATCGATTAATCATTTATCATTTATCAAAAAAAAAGTGAAAAATGGCCATCATAATTTTCCAAAACCCAAGTTGAACTATTAAACAGCTTTTTGACCAATGGTTTACAATCATACAAGACACAGAAAGCCTACAGGTTGACAATTCATTTCCTCTTGATGGACTACTCACTTAATCAGCTAATTGTTTCAGCTCTAGATCCTCAGCTTGACCCATCCCCACTCAACACTCCAGTCACACCGGAGAAAGGTATTTTTTAAACAATTTCATTTCATTTTATTTCAAGCTAATTGGGCTATACAGAAGGAAGACGGTATGTTAAATGGATATTGTTTGAAGATGTGAAATGTAGGTTTAAATATCCCTGTCAAAATAATATTAATGTTTGCAACTAAGATAGACCTAAGTACGTAATTAATGGCAATTAAAACGTATGTTATTTAGTGTAGACATTGTTTTTGCTTTCAGCAGCCCTATCCTATTTAGTAGTTGCATCTTTCCACATTTAAAACCCAATGTGAGCTGGCAAAGAAAATACACTCCCACTTGGTTACTAGAGTTGCATTTCAGATGTACATGATACTATGTCTAAATAGGGCCCTGGAATATGTATTAGCCTGTTATGTCGGTATAAGAATAAATGATATATGTCTAGTGATGGATTATATTAGACAGCCAAGTAAAAGAGCGTGTAGGAAAAACACAAAATGCAATTTAATCTTCTCTCTAATGATGGTTGCTTGTTACTGATGGCAGGTCATAGTTTTCATGTCTTCATAACTACATTACTGGAATATTCTTACCTGACGGGGGTTCAGTAGTTGATCATCTTCTTAATTGCCTCAAAGCACTTCCACTTGTCTGGGATGTAGAAGGGTTCAAAGATGTGGGGGAAGGGGGTGTCATAACCACAGACCCTACTAATGGGAGCCTCCAGGTTAAGGAAGCACTCCTCCTGCATGGGGAAAACAACATAGATGAGGACAAATACTCTCATTATTGGTTGAATGCTGTCAGCGCTCAAACACAATTAATTCAGGCAGGGAAGCCCCGCTAACATGTTCAGACTGCAACAGCTCTGATCCTCAAGTGTTTGATATGTCTGAGAGAAAGAAGGGGCTTCTATCTTATAGTCAGCTGCATGTCACAAGTATGTTCGGCCGACACTATGACGAGGGGATATGGAATACTGACTGGAAAAAAAACGACTATCTTGACAACCTAATTTAATTTTTATAGCCACATCTGACTTATATGCTACAAGTCAATATGGTTCATTTATGGTCCTCAGAGCAGGCCAGTCGAAGGCAATTTGGCCAAAGTGCAAAACAAGCCATGACTCATGTCTCTATATTGGCTTTTGACCTCTTCCCATGGAGACAAAGCAGAAATAAGTTGGCCAAAACACTCCAAATGGGACAAACCCCCTGATGAGTTAAATGAACACACTTGGATGCGTGCACAGATTTGCAGAAACAGACCTGAAGTACCCTCTTTCAGATGAACGTGACCTGCAAACAATTCAAGCCACCGAAAACCAGAATATACGAGTTGACTCAAAGGGAGGTTGCACAGCACCCTCTTTGCGTATTGCTTTGTTGTGCACAGTCTGACCTGTTTTTTGGGACAATGACGGAATCACAAACTCAGCCATGTAATCCCACATTAAGAACCCATCAATTGGCTGCCATGGAGCAGTTTGGCATCTGACAGTGCAGGACTTGTAGGTTTCACACTATGTTATTCATTTCTTATACAAGATCTGGTCTAGGGGAATGTCAGTCTTGATAAGGAGCCGTTTGTGCTTTGGTACTTTTACAGCCTGTAAAACACAAGAGGAGAAGAAGAGAGGGACTATAGCAGAAGTCTGCTGTTCTATGTGCCCGTGGAGTTCACATGGTACAGTGAGAGCTTTCCCGCCTGAATGACAGTTCTTGGGTTGTATCACTGAATTCAATGGATTGCCAAATAGGAAGACAAATCCAGAATGATCAATGTTGGACAGCTTTTAGTTTAAGTGCACCTGACTCGTGGAACAAAATACAGCACTTAAAATCAACTCACTTGTGATTTTGGACATTTTAGAAATCAGATTTTGGACCTCCAAACTTCTACTTGTAATTGCTTTACATAGTTGTATTTCCTTTGCAACCTGGTTGTCTTGATCTGTCAAAAACTCAATGTCATTGTGAATGAGGGCTGCCCCTCAATGATCTCTCGAGTATAAGTAAAGGTTGAATGAATGAATGAATGAATAGATGCTAAATGATTAACACGGCTGCTATATGAAAACCTTCCCAAAAACAATAAACAGGGACGAGCGAGGACTATAAATTGAACACCCTCAAACATTGCCACTGTTGAGCACTAGCAGTCTGTTATTGGTTGTTCAAAACGGTTTCTCGCTGCCTACCTATAACAAGGAAGTTCAGTGATAGAGATAGAGAGACGATGCTAGGGATGCTAATTAAGATTTTCTTTTGGAACTGATAGCCGACCCTCATTAACCCGATCATTAACCGTTTACTGACAAGAAGGAAACGGAGTCCTCCTGACTTGTACCTGTCGCACCGCCACAATGTTGCATGCATAGTCGTGGACACATCCAGCCCCTTTCCTGGAACCACTTGCATGTAAAAAAAATTTTTTTCAAGATTTATGTAAGAAGATTCTGAATGAATTTGCAACTTCCAAAAATACTTCACTACAAAATAACCTTAATATTGCCTAATATCAGAATGAATTGTCATCAGGGCTCAACGCTAATTTTTTTAAGTGGTTGCTGGCTTAGCAACAAGGCATCAGCTTTTGGTTACCAAAATTGAGAATACAGTTGCCATGTTTTAAACTGCCTATATTTGGAGCAATTAATTTCTTATGTAACTATACCACACATTTTAATAATGAAACAATGAGATAATAGCTTGCAATACAACTTCCCATCCCTCTCAAATAGGGGTGCAACGATCACAAAACTCACGGTTCGGATCCCAGTCAATTTTCGGATCAGCACAAAAAAGGGGGGAATTTAAATGATTCTTAAAGTGATGGTTGGGAGTAATTTCACCCTAGGCTGCTTTGCACCTTGACCTCGAGCCAAACAATCAACAATGATACCAAACTTCTACACTAGTACAAATAGTTTCTGTACTTATAAAATGAGGCATTAGAAAGTTTGTAACTAGACCAGAAGGAGGTTGAGTCACCATTTTTGCAGTGAATGAGCTTTTGCCCTAAGTATTTATGAAATAGTGAACATTTCTTATGAACACTGACAAGGACAAACCCTTTCCCTACCACTGACCCAAAATAACACCACAAGGCACCTTGTTTTCCTTTCATGTATTGATGAAAGTGACAATGAGATTAGATGAACACTCACCACTTATAGTATGTTGATTTTTACCCCCAAACGACGTTAAGCTACCATGAATAAAACTCAGCACTTCCTCCAAAATGTTCAAGTTAAAAATGATTGAAGCCTTCCCTGTTTCACTAGGCTTTTAATTTGTTTGTTGACAGTAGCTTACTCTCGCATTGCCAGACCTTACTCCACAGCGCTGCGGAATGGTCTGGGTTGTTTGCATTTCTTTAAACCAATTACAATTGTCTTGGGTGGCGCTATTATCAGTGAAGTTAATGTTAATTAATAAAATTACAAACCGTAACATTGGATTACAAACATGCATTGTTTTGTGTGAGGGCAATGTAAAGTCTAAGCGGGAATGAAAGCTACTATATAAAGAGGGAATTTATGAATGCAAATACATAGAATGGCTATTGCTGAAAAAAATGCTAATATGCTAATAGGGCTGGGAAAAAAAATCGATTTGATTTAAAAATCGAGTTGGTAGGTCAAATCGATTCATATTTTCAAAAAAATCGATTTTTTTTAATCCAAATACAGTTTAAATAATTTGGATGTTTAACAATCTTTGTTGCACACTGCACAGTGACTTTTCACTTAGAGAAAGGGTTTGCCTTTGCAATTTTGTTTATGTTGATGCACTTTAATTAAATACAATAAATATATATTTTTAAAATATATTTACAGTTCGCAGTTATTTTGTTTTAAATGGAAGGGGGGGGAAATCGAATCGGAAATCGAGTTTTTTATAAAACAATCGCAGATTTTTTTAGGGAAACAAATCGCCCAGCTCTATATGCTAATAGGATCAAAACGTTTGGTTTCATAAAAAATTAGGACTAATAAAGTTGTCTTTCCATTCCTCACCCATTCAATACTTTTGTTCTGGTGTGTGTTGAGTCCCCATCAGGCTGCTAGTGCAGTTAGATTTTTAGTCTCGTTTTAAAATCAGATGCACCTTTAAGGCTATTTTGAACTATTATTTTTATTGCAGACATTCAGTATGTCAGAAAACTTGGAAAGAGTAAAATTTACATTTAACTCAACAGGTAAAATGCCATTTTAGTTCAGAAGTTTTCACAACACCTAGCAGTCACATTAAGTTAAGAAATGGCTAACAGTCATCTGCACTTTTTTTTTCTAATTGTTCCAAGCAGAGAGTTCTTGTAAAACACAGTGGTCACAATTGTACAGCATTCCATTGTGTCTTTGACAACCACTGGAAAAAGTTATAACTTTTTTTTTAAATCCAAATGATCAGCCAGAGTTTGTACTTTTTGGAACCTGAATCGACTATAGTCAAGTCTGTCGTGGTTTGGTGAGTTAAGGGAAGGAGGGTGAGTCACCATTTCTCTCTGTGTATCCCTGAGGTCCATGAAAGCATTGTCTTTAGCCACATCTCATTCTGCCCTACTCTGTTCAGTCCTACACTCAGGAAAGGGCCTGCCAATGACACATTAAAATCACTAGGACAGAAGCCAAAGCTTGATAAAGGAAACTTGCCAAGGCCTACTTAACTTCCCTTTGTCTTTATTTAAAAGAGAAACATCCATTAATAGATCTTTCAGGAAGGGCCTGAGGTGGATAGGTAGTAGCTGAAGCCACTCTTTCTGGAAATAATACACTAAAGCACTCCCAGGCCACATTGCCTGGAGTACACAGGCTTTACTGACAACCACTCTTTTTGTCCCTTGATTTTAATCCTGGGAGGGCCACACAAATAAACAAAGAGGTGTGGTACGAGTTAAAACCTTTACCATCCACACTGCTGTTAAACTCAATTAGTCCCAGCCATCCCATTCTCAAAGCTGAGTAGGATTGCCCTATCAAATTGAAAACTGACACTGTTTTATGCCACAACCCTTTCTTACTCAAAGATGACATTTCTCCTGCACAGTGTCCAAGCACTGAGTTCGCCAAGCTAACTCATTAAACCAAGCACTCATGATTTAACCTCAAGCTGCATCAAGAAATGAGAAGGCTGCGTTACACCAGTACGCTTTGAAACATATCGAAACAGAAGAAAAAAATAAATATTAAGATCACTGTATTAAAACTGTTCAAAATGCAGATATGCCGTTAAATGTTCCCAACATTATATAAAAAACAAGACAAAAAAAAATCAGTGGAGTGAGAACTGTGGGTTGTGTTCTCTCTCTCCCCAGATCAACAGCAGACTTATGTACCATTTACATGCTTTTGGATGTTTTTGGTGGTGTTTGTCCTTGTTCACCTCCCATTAAAGCCAATTATTTGATAACAAACATAACAACGCAAATTGTTTTCATAGTTGCAGTACCATAATTGTCTGCCACAACCTAATAGATGGCAATACTGTTTGGGCCACAGGATAAACCTGGTCATCTAATGAGCACCACCATCCATGCACGTTTTATTTACCATGGTTTAAACATACGTGTGTGGATATGTATTATGGTTACAAAAAGGCGGAAATTTTCCAGTAAATTTCCACAACTTTCCATGGAAAGTTAAGGTGGGGAATTTTGGAAACATTCCGATTTGGAAACTTTCATGGGAATTTATTGGAAATTATGGGAATGAATAGGAATTTACGAGAATTAACTGGAAATTATGGGTAATTCATACAAACTCCATCTTTTACAAACATACAGTAAATATAAACATTTTGGTTTTGTAATAAGCACTCCGTTAGTGGTGAAGGAGTTGGCTAAGGAGAACGCTAGTGATGCTAAGCCGATAGTTGTTGTCGTCTCCCCTCTTGTTAGCCTGGTCCTACCAGACAGTACGTAGGAGGGCGGAGCCAGGCTACCAGAGTGGCTCTGGGCACATCCAAAAGTTTTAAACTTCAACAGGGTACCCGCCTTCAAGGAAGTTAACAGTTGTCAATGGAGAGTGGCCAGACTCTCTGTACAAATGAAATGGACCAGAGTCAGGTAGGACCAGGCTAATGGACCAGAGTCTGGTAGGACCAGGCTAAAATTAGTAGCCCAAACCATTGACCTGTAGCTTAACATATGAAGGTAGCTAGCATGCTGCCTTTGATTTACTATGGTTATGGTTATATGCGTGCTAAGCTAACCATCAGCGTTGTCTATTGTTTCCAGCCTATCTAGAATAAAGTGGGCTATACAATTAACACACATAGGTTAATAGCAATGGGTTATGTATTACCCCCCCACCCCCCAAAAAAATACCTCCCATATTTTAACAACTAAATGTTGGCAAGTATGTAGTAGCCTATGCGGATTACTGCGTGCGTGCGTGTCATTGACGAATATAGGGAGGACATTCAACTGAAGTTGCATTAAATCAGGTTGTTTTAACCAAGATTATGCTGCAAGATGTTTTTTTCAACTACATTTAAGTTCCCTGTTATAGACTAACAGTATTATAACAAGCAATATTAAAAATATCCAGTTTTTTCCCATTAATTTCCATGGAAAGTTTCCAATTTTGAAAATTCCCGGAATTTTGCAACTAGAGATGCACCGATTGACCAGCTGGTGACCGGAATTGGCCGATTTTCACGCCATCGGCCATGACCGGCGACCTGCCAGTCAGTCTGACATATACTGATTTTATGCCGGTCAAATGCTCTCGGGGCGGGCGCCACATGTTTAACATCGCGCAACATCAGCAGGGTTTCTAGTATATGCATGTAGCAGCGGCGCACTGCCGCTCAATCAGCTGTTTATGAAAAGTCATAAAGTCGTAATTATACAGAGCCGTCTGCTCTACTGATCTCAGGTGACAGTCAGCCGCTCTCTCTCCCCTCTGAGGCTGAACATCTGGAACATGAAAACCGCACTCACGTGGGTCCCGTGAAATAGGACAGCTACAGTTTATTGGAAAATAGCTGTTGGGCACACTGACTTTGATGAATTCACTGTTATCAGACCCCAGATGAGACAAGAAGCTAACGTTAGCAAATGCTGCGGTCCCTCTGCCTCTGACGCCCCGCTGGCTGCTGTAGGAGATGCTGTATTAAAAAAAAAAAAAAAAGAGACGCTGTATTCCTCTGACACGCTGTATTAGGCCGGCGACAGACTGGCTGCGTGGCATGAGCATGGCGTGAGCGTGGCGTGTCAGCTGCGTGGCGTTTTCTATGTCTTTACACACCAGAAAGGTGTCTGAAACGTGCTGCTGCTGCTAGCCTTGTCTGGACACATGGATGTTTCCCATTGATTTACTGCACTCAAGCAGCAGTATACTTCATGTTAACCATAAATATCTACTGATCTGATTACAGCAAAGACAACGTTGGCAGTATTGACCCCAAAATAGGCTACAGAATATTTCCTTCTGGATTGACAGGTGCAATATTAGAAAAGTCTATTTTTTTTAAATTACATTTATATCTGCATTTATGTCAAAACCTCTCGAGACTTTCAAACATCAACATGTCATTTATTAAATGTGTTTGTGTCTAAACGACATATAAACATCTTTTCCTAATCTATTTTGTCTGGAAACACTTCCAACACGCTTGCGTGTTGCAGGAAAAATAGGTGTTGGTTCTATTTCCAGCAGGCATGCGTTTTCGGGGCAGCTCGAGCCTAAGCTCTAACCTGTTAACATGGGAGCCGAAATATAAACGGACATGCCACGCAGCTGACACGCTCGCGTTTATTTGTTATGTATACATTATTTTATTGCCATTACTCGTTTTCCCTGTTTTCATACATATTTAGCAAAATTACAGTTTGCTAAATATATCACATTTTGTTAGTTGGATATTGGATGTGAAAAGAAGGAAATGGTTCTAACATTGCACTTTAGATGTGTGTGAATTTCCCACACCAGGAGTCATTTATTTAGTTCTATTTTATAGCATTCGATTATCTATTCAAAAAATGTTCTATGCTCTGTGCAAAATGTAAAATTTTCAATTAAAGAAAAGATAGAAAATACATATTTGTGTGTGCTGTAAGGTGGTTAGAAAAAATGAAATCGGAATCGGCTAAAATCGGTATCGGCTGGTCTAACTCTATGACAAATCGGAATCGGCCTAGAAAGTTGTAATCGGTGCATCTCTATTTGCAAACCTAATATGTATGCATAAAGAGGATAAAACAAATCGAATCCTTCGTGGTTGTCCCTAATGAAGCCACAAGCCGAAATGTTTTGGTCTAACCATAAAATTGTAGAAAAAGCTGCATACTACAAGTGTTGCCGGGTTTTACCACTTCTGATTTCTCTCTATGGTATGTTTGAGCAGTCTGCGCTGGTAATAATAGAAGACTTTAAAATACTGGTTGATAGATTATACAAAAGACGGTTCAATACATGTTTTCATTTAAAAATGGCTTCCTGATCATGATTTTTCTTTGAGAAACTCATGATTTTCTTTTTGCACCACATCCCAGGTATTTTATGGTGAGTCACTGAGATTGTGACCTCACTCTGCTATCTTGAAAAGAGTTAAAAGTAGTGCTCCACCATCTTTTCCTATCCACATTTTTCAATGCTTGATTTAGCTTGGTCCTTGTGACCCAGTGATCCGTGGTGAAGAAAAAACAAAATAGCCACAAAATCCTCTCAAACCACTCAAGCAGCATCAACTTTTCTTCTGTCTATCCACATTTGTATAACATACACATATACTTTTTGCCAAAATATGGCTTAACTTCTCACTTATTCATTACCCTCACCTGCAAGAAACATAAAAGATGGCTTTTGGGTTGAACTGTCAAGTTCAGTTGAGAAAGAGGCTCTGAGATTATCAGGTACGTTTATCTGTCCAGTATTGGTCAAAGCTTGATATCGACTAGTTGGCAAGGCGAGATGGGTTATTAATAAGCTCTCCCTTCAACTCTCTCCGCACCCCCTGGGGAGGTGCATCTCACAGTTTTAAAACCACTGCTCTGGGGCACTCAGTGAAAGGCTATTAAAGCTTTTTTACAAAGTGGGACTTTTATTGCCAAAATCATTGCAACCCATTAAGACCAAAAGCTTTAAAGACCACCTCCTAACCCTGGGAGCCACAGACCCTATTAAACTCTCATGAAACACAGTATGTTCTGATACACAGACTCACCTGTACTGTTGAGCTTATTTCAGCAGCAAAGCCTCCGGTTATTGGTGCCTCATGACTGATGAGCAAACGTCCAGTTTTCACCACTGACTGAAGAAAAAAACCAAAACAAAGACGATTACAGGGGGTTCAGTGTTCCACTCTTTCATGGTTTGAAAGCAGCAGTGCCTGTAAATGATGTGGTTGGCATTATCTGCAAAATTAAAACAGGGCAAGTTGGTCAAAATCAAGCAAATCAGAGTTCAAACATAACATTGTAGTAGTGCCTTCACGGCTTAGCTGAATGGGTGAACAAAACCAAATTTCACTCAAATCAAGTAAAGCTTTTTAGAATATTCATACAGGAACTAGAGATGCACCGACTGGCCAGTGACCGGAATTGGCCGATTTTCATGTGCTCGGCCATGACCGGCGACCGGCCGGTCAGTCTGACATATGCAGATTTTATGCCGGTCAAATGCTCTCGGGCGCCGCATGATTAACATGCCGCAAGATCAGCGCACCGCCGCTCAATCAGCTGTTTATGAAATGTTATAAAGTCGTAATTATACACGGCTCTGCAGAGCTGTCTGCTCTACTGATCTCAGCCGCTCTCTCTCTCTCCCCTCTGAGGCTGAATAAGTGGAACATGAAAACCGCGGGTCCCGTGAAATATGATAGCTACAGTTTATTGGAAAATAGTGTTGGGCACACTGACTTTGATGAATTTACTGTTGATCAGACCCCAGATGAGACAAGAAGCTAACATTAGCGAACGCTGCTGTGACTGTCCCTCTGCCTCTGACGTCCGGCTGCAAGAGACGCTGTGTTAAAAAAAAAGAAAAAAAAAAAGAGAAACGCTGTATTCCTCCGACACGCTGCATTAACGTTACGGTTTAAAACGCTTTCCAGGTTGGTGGGGATGCACACCACTCAAAACCTACATTAAAAACGTAGTAATCTTCCCCCAGCGTTTCGTTTGTTGCTAAACTGTGTGTAAAATGAGTGGTGACGTTTATGTTTTCAGGTAACGTTACTGTTGACGTTCAAACAGGCCTGCGTGTGTGTTTTGAGAAATATCTTTATACTGCAAGGCTATATGTATTATATTAAAGTTGGATATTGGATGTGAAAAGAAGGTAATGGTTCTAACATTGCATTTTAGATGTGTGTGAATTTCCCACACCAGGAGTAATTTATATAGTTCTATTTTATAGCGATCGATTATCTATTCAAAAAAAATTTTCTATTAAAGAAAAGATAGAAAATAAATATTTATGTGTGCTGTAAAGTTGTTAGAAAAAATGAAATCTGAATCGGCTAAAATAGGCATCGGCTGGCCAAACTCAAAGAAAATTGGAAATCGGAATCGGCCTAGAAAGTTGTAATCGTGCATCTCTAACAGGAACCAGTGACCGGTTGCCCCAGTTTTACTCTGCACTCCAACAAGGTCATCACAGCTTGCTCTTAAGTGTACGCTTAGACACGAAAGGTCTGTATGAGTTTGTGTGCATTCTGAATGCACACACACATTGTGAGTGACACTGCAGAGGAGAGACATTAACTACAGAAGGTGCCATGTTGAGGCTGTATGTCGTCTGGGAGACTAGGGTAACCAAGTCAGAGTGGTTCATACTGCCTGCTGTGGTATGCTATATCTGCTTGCAACCCTTAGGCTGCATGTGTGTCTGGCTGTGTCGCTTTGTGTGCATGTATAAAATGGATATCGACACGAGAGTATGCGCTGGAGGGCTGATTTAGGCTGGTATACAGGGCCAACGGGACAATCATGCACATTAGAGGTCTCAGCCTCTAAGGCATTTACATTTGGGTTTTCTGTAACCCGACATTACTGCAGAAGGATGCTTCTGCTCCACCCGTTATCTACCACAGCATAAAACCAATACTATACTATAATCTAATCCACTTGCCACTGGTCCAGACCAAAGCTATGTCTGTTCTATGCAACTTCAGCTAACCTTTCCTCTGCCCAGTAGTTGCATTTAGTAGTTGTAGAGTAATTTGTTTCCAGCAATAAATTGGGTAAACACCTCTGAAAACCAACTCAGAATCCTTACCAATAGCCAAGTACGTGTGTTTTTCTACATTATATTGAGAATTTAAAACTTTCAATAGGATTTGAAATGAAGGTGTAGAGACTTATATGTGTGGGTGGAATCCCTGGTCCATGTTTGGGGATATGCTTTGATTTCCCACTGAAATAACAGCACTAAACCATACACTCTTCATTAGAAACACAGCATGGTAAATATCAGATACCTTTCCCTTCCCTCAAAGCCACAAACCAAGCCAAAAAGCCATCATAACTAAATAACTGACTGAAAATAAGCCTCACATGTCCATATGGCACAGATAATTGGGCCTGACATTTTTTCCCTTCAACAGGACCACAAAGTATTAAACACAGAGGCATTCTGGGGCTTCACGCTGACGCTAAACAGGTAAATGTTTACATTGCTGAGGTCCTGGGTTTGGCTGTGAAGCACTAAATAACTGTGGCAAACTGTTCCACTATCACATACTAGTATTGGGGGCTAAATGAGTCAGCACTGTGTCACTACAACACTAGTTCACCAATACTTGATGCAAAGCCAACAATGCCTCTATCTGGTGGGGCAAATTGGAAGACCTTGTATTTAGAAGCTGGTATGCAAAGATTCTTGTAAGCGTTTCATTTAACATTAATGTAGAATAGCTAAATTCAATGTCAGTTTACAGAGGCTACACATTTAGCCATCTTTAACCAGTTGAGGTGAGTGAGTTCAGTGTGCAAAAATCACTGATTATATGACACTATCTTCAGGAATGTGGAAGTTAATAATAACACTGGAAGACAATAACAACAGTCGGCAGTCGGCAACCGGCACAGTGAGGAGGAATCAAGCAAGGGGTTGAGAGTGGGGCGATGTCTTGATATGACATGTGGCCGTTAGGTTCGCCTTAGCGCGATGACTCATACAGGTGCGGTGCTCTCCAATCCTTTACCCCGCCTTGATGCTGAACTCAGTCCTCATCTTACACACAAACACACAAAGACTGTTACCATAACTTCCAATTTAGACCGTGACACCAGCCATCACCCAGATATCCCTGCTGGTCATCTCCCTACGGGGAGACCCATCATAGTACTCGCTGCATTGGGAGTGCATTCTTCAGTTGCTTTTGACACAAAAGAAGCATGCCACTGTTTTTACAATATCATGGAATAGAATTTCAGACTCTGAGGCCTGGGGAAAACTCATAACCCAGTTTATAGACTTGACCCACAACCCTCCTACTTAAACAAAAGTGACATCTCTGGCAAAGTGCTCACTAGCTGGCACTAGTTCAGTAGGCTATTCGAAGTAGTGCTGCATACAAGTGCATTATAATAAATTACATTACATAATACATTAATGTTAAAAAATTGGTAAAATGTGGAAGTGTCTGGGACAGCAATGTGGCATGGGGTGATGGCGCCAGGTGATAAGTCAGAGATCACCTAAATTATTAGGATTAATCCTCTAGGCAACATACATTTTGTGCCAAATGTCATGGCAGTCCATCAATCAGTTTTCAAGACACTTTACTTAAAAGCACAAATGTCAACCTCATGGTGGCGCTAGAGCTAAAGTCAGAGAATCACCAAAGTCATTAGGATTAATTTCTCTGGGCACCATAGATATAGGTTTTCATCTCAATACATATTTTTTGAGAACACGTTCGTCTCTCCACGTTAATGGAATTAACAGTATATTCAAAAGGGCAAATGTAATGGCTTCTGTCTTCAGATTGCAACCTACTCGTGGTCGGCATACCTGCCAACATTTGGTTTTCAAGAAACGGGAGATTTGTGCAGGGGCATGGCGGCGCGGCGCGCGTGGGGGGGAGGGGGGGCTTATGTTGAATAAAGTGATAAAAAGATCCTAATATAGTATGTCGGAAAAGTCATAGTATAGTATGTCAAAAAAGTGTAAAGAAGCAATAATATAGTATATCAAAAAAAGTCATAATATAATACGTTGAAACAGATCATAGTATAATATATTGAATATAGTATGTAAATAAAAGTCACAGTATATGTCGAAAAAAGTCATAGTATACTATGTCGAAAAAAGTGATAAAAACGCTATAATATAGTATGTCAAAAAAAGTGATAAAAATGTTATATGCTGAAAAGAGTCATAGTATAGAATGTCACAAAAGTCATAGTATACTATGTTGAAAAAAATTATAAAACAATCAATAATATTGTATGTCATAAAAGTGATTAAAAAAGTCATGGTATAGGCTACGTAATAAAAAGTCAGACGAGGTGGCAGAGTGGTTAAGGTGATGGACTGCTAATCCATTGTGGGGGGTGTTTACTGTTAAGTGTGCTGTAAGTCTGTGCTACCAACATTGCCATCTTGAGTTCAGCTAGCTTCACGTTTTCTGCCTCTGTCTGTTCTTTCATGATGAAGGATGGACTCGCCCGTGTGCCCTTATGTGCTTCTTCTGCGCGATGATGCCGCTGTGTTTTAATGTGCTGGGTGATGTCATTTTCCCCGCCGTGCGCTACATTAAAATCAATGCGACACACCTTACAAAAAGCGTGGAGGTTGTCGATATGACTAAGATGCATGTAAATTGTTGCGCCCAACATGTTGAAAGTTACAGCTATATTTCGATTTCTTTGCGGGAACACCGCCTTCACCCACCATTTTCATCTGCTCGCTTTCGGGTCTGAACTTTCCACGAAGCTTGCGCAGAGATCAACTGCGCAACTGGGTTACAGGTTGCCAGGTTGAGGTGACAAACGGGTTGAAAATTGTATATGGTGTGTGGATTGTGTGAATAGGATGCGTTTCATACAAGATCTGGCAACTGGTCAACATTAAACAAACATATTGGTCTGATTATTTATAAAGGAGTTTGGATCATGCAAATGACGGCAGTTTCCCGGGAGAAATAACTCACTGGGAGGGGTCCGGGAGATAGGGCTAAAAAACGGGAGAAACCCGGGAAAAACACCTCACCTGTTCAAATCATTCAACTCACTGCCTGGGGTTCAATTACACACAGTTTCAAAAGACAAAGAAAAGATACACTTTCAGGAGTGAGTTTCAGGAGTCAGAACAATCCACTCTCATAGTGTGGTTTAACCCTTTTCCCCAAAAAAATCATCCATCATCTTATTTACCCATAAATGCCATCTTTCATATCAGTAAAATTGCGAACGGGGGCATATATGTTACTTTTAAGACAGCCTAGGTGCCACAAAAAGTACACTTAATAATGTAAGATGATCAGTTAGATGCATCCAATGGGAGAAATGATATGTCTACAGTGAGGACAGAACAGATCAACATGTCATGAATCTTTCCATCCAACCTCAGGAAGACGTGCTGGTAGGGGGATCTCTTTGTTATGGTTTTACACTATGGCCTTGTGGCTGATGAGTTTATCATTGAGTGGCTCCTGTCATGTCAATCAATGAGCATCCCCTTCCCCGCTTTTTTGCACAATTTCAATTTAGAAATTATACCTTTTTAAATAGTAAACAATTTTGGTCTAAATAATATTTAATATTTTTTTATGATATTTCAGTGAACTTGCAAATAGTAGCCTAAAGAAAAGAACACAGTTTAATACTTAAAGTGATGTTTCGGAGTAATTTCACCCTAGGGTCCTTTGCACCATGACCTTGAGCCAAACAACCCCCCCAGAAGCTTTTTTCACCTGGGTCGAACATTTGGGAGAGTTAGCATTATCAGCTGAATAGCTCAGTGCAGGCGCTAATGGATCCAAGAGTGTATCTTGTACATGACCCCACTAATAATGCCCAAAATGATACCAAACTTCTACACTAGTACAAATAGGTTATGTACTCATAAAACGATGGATTGGAAAGTTTGTAAGTACACCAGGAGTTTATGTAAATAACACTAAGACGAGTGCTTAGGGACGTCTACAAATTACAACCCCGAAAAGATATACAACCAAAATGTTTACTAATTTAACTTATTTTTTTAAAGTAAGTCCTGTAGTACAACTAGCAGGAGACAAGTTATAATTGAGGTAAGTTTGGAGACATTATCTTATTTAATCATTAAATTAGTAAATATTTGTGTTGGATCTCTTTTCGGTGTTGTAATTTGTAGACGGCCCTAAGCACTCGTCTTATTGACAGTAGCAGCAGAGAGCAGAAGCCAGCAGGCAAGTGTTATTTACATAAACTCCTGGTGTACTTACAAACTTTCCAATCCATCGTTTTATGAGTACATAACCTATTTGTACTAGTGTAGAAGTTTGGTATCATTTTGGGCATTATTAGTGGGGTCATGTACAAGATAAACTCTTGGATCCATTAGCGCCTGCACTAAGCTATTCAGCTGATAACACCATCGTGCCCAATGTTCGATCTAGGTGAAAAAAACTTCTGGGGGGGGGGTTGTTTGGCTCGAGGTTGTGTTGGAAAGCACCCTAGGGTGAAATTACTCTGAACCATCACTTTAACACCTTAAAGTTTGCACACAGCCCACATTGTCAGCTCAAAATTATTTCAAAAGTACCTTTTCACATTAACTTGCTAGCTATGTAACTCACAACATGAGACATTTCACTTTGTCAGTGTCCAACATAACATTGTTCCCCCCGAGTTCCCCCCTGAATGTTTTCTAACACTGTCTAGCTTCTGAGAAAAGCCAACAATCTCCAAGGAAGCCAGGCTATAAATTAGTCAACTTGTTATTTACTACTAAAGTTTTCCCAGACAATAATTACATGACAAAACAAGGATACACACCCGGAGCCTTGCTTGATTTAAGTGCCAGCTAGGACACTGTGGCATCATCATTAATGACACCAGTTCAGTAGAGGGTGGACACTTGCAATTGTTTCATGCAGCATCTGACTTTATGTCTAAAGAAAATCCTGAAAAAGACCTGCATTTGCTACTCAGGTTTGAGATTCACTCAAGTAAAAAAATACAGTATTTGGGGCCATACTTAACCAGTTGTCTGGCATTCACAGTAACATTAGATTGTACCCTTTTCTTAGTTGGTGACATTTTTGAGGTCAGTTACGGTTCTGTATGTACAGTTCTGTAAGTTGCTGGCTTGAGACATCCTCCTCCCTGCCCCAGCCTGGGCTCCGAGTCAAAACGAGGGATCCTGGTTGGTAGCGGCTGGTGGTAGTTGGGCTGGGCAGCAGCTCTGGTGGCTGCAGCTTTACTACTCATTGTGCTGCAGGGCTGTCATTAGATGCCGGAGTCGTTCCACTGGCTGCAGGGGAAATGTCATGTTTACCGCCATTCCCATACACACCCAAACCTAATGAGCAACATAGAGCTTGTCCTACTGCATTCACTCCTTCCTCACTACTTCAATCTGCGCTCCTTCTGTTTTGTTCTTCCTGACTCCATCGTTCCTCCATGCTGTGGTTCGTCTCATCCTCGTCACCAGTTTTTCTCTTTGCTCCTCTGTCCAGCTATCCCTCAAACCATCCATTTACTCTGCTTTCATGAAGCATATGCTCTCAGTCCTAGTGCTTCCCACCATTGAGAGGCTGTCAGCCAATGACCTGGCATAACCTCAGAGGCTAAAGTCAGAGCTGTCACTCTCCCATGGCATGCACGCACACACACACACACACACACACAAATGGGGGCCCCACAAAGGCATGTGGACGTATACTGCACAGTCAAATATGAATGTGTATATAGTGTGTTCAAGTACAGCACACATGCATACACACACTGCTTTTCATAAATCGCTTACTCAGGATTGAGTGATTTATATTTCACAGGTTGCCTCCTGCTGCTGATGCTGTAATGGTATTTTGGCCTTGAAGTGTAAATTTAGGGAAAAGGAGATATACGGTACATATAGTGTAAACAAGACTAGGTCAAAACCTAGTATATGGCTGGGCTGTGTATGGTCAATATGTTGAAGTGTAGCCAAATTGTTACAGGGATAGTCAGCGGTGGTGTTTATAATGTAAATATAGATATTGAATGTTCATATTTAGTAGTGCTGAGCGATAGTATTTCTATCATCATTATTCATTAAACATTATCATTAAACTATTATAAAAATGACATAATTAAAAAAAACTGTAGTATTTACCATCATGCTGCAGCCTCTCCCCTGCTCTGTGTCAGGGATGAGCTCCTCCCAATACACACACAAACAAACACACACAGAGCAAAGTCAGCGAACAGCAGATCAGAGAGGCTGCACTGGAGACAACTACGCTCCTAACTGGAGCCTAAGTAAGTGCAATAAAACCTTTGTGAGTAAAAAGCCAATCATTTGTCGATTCAGCTGTTCATTAAGCATAAACATGTAGAAAGTTTTAATCTGCTCTGCCGCAGTTCCATTGCTATTATGTTTTACACAAGCACAGTTGCACTGGCTCTGCTCATAGTGAACAATGACAAGCTAAAACAAAAGCTGTTTGTATGAAAGCTAATGGTTTCTTAGTTTGCCACATATCCCTAAAATTTGACAAATTCTTGTAAACTTTTGATTTATTTACCCATCTCTGCTGCTCTCCTGGAGTTTTAATTCCCAGATTTTTACTAATTGAAATATCAAAACCCCATCCACTATATTTATTTAGAAATAGCATTGTGGCAATGCTGTTTGTGTCTGTGCACACACACACACACACACACACACACACACACACACACACACACACACACACACAGTTGTAAGTAGCCTACTTTGCCCGTGCTGCTAAGCCTGTACATTTAAAAGGTTGAAATGGGTGGCAAAAACAAAACCACCATGTATTGAGGAAGTTAATTAGCTGATTGATGGGTGATAGCGGAGGTAAAAGCCTGTGTCGTGACAATACAGTTTGAAAGGGGCAACGGCCAATGGGGAAACACCAACACTGTCTTCATCACACTTATTCCAACCAATGGGGGAACTTCATCACTAAGTGACAGAGCGACTCAATGACTGAGGGACAGAGTGACAGAGTTTTGAGTTTATAGGCCTGGCCCTGGGCCCTGTGGATCACGATCCAGCCAAAAATTAAATAAAGCTGTGGCATATTAATGCAGTGCATACTGTATACAGCCATCTAAATTCATTATACAGTGTACAGAGTATGGGAATGAGAAGTGAATAAAAACAGTCCATACTTGGGAGCTAAACTGGGCTGTGGTTTGACTGGTGCAGAATGGTGCTTTTAAAAGTTAGCAAAACAAGCGAGTCTTTCCAGGATAAGTTGGCAACAGTTATTTGTTGGATCTGTATTTTTACACCACTAAATTGGTTGAGAGTAATTTAAAAAAAGCAGTGATGACAAAAACAAAATTTGCTGTGCTTTTACTGTATGCAAGCGTGCACACACACACATGCTAGACTCTTAAGTGACACCCCGCCTTCCCGTATAGTATGCCTCCTCTTCCCTCAGGCCGTCCATCAAAACGCGACAGGAAGAGAAAGTTTAGTTCTGTCCCGCCACCGAGGAGTCGTCCTTGCCACTGGGTTTGCTGGCTTCACTCCCTTCTGCCGACCCTGTAATTGCGCGGCCACCGCAGGGTCCTAACTCATGCACCACCATGTGATCTCCGTGACAAATGAGAGTCGGGACGATGCTTGACTACTTGCTGAAGCCTTTAAAGTGGCACTCTGCGATTAGCGGAGAGGGGTGAGTGCTCGGCGAACCGGAGGTCCTGTTGAATCAGAGTGCTGGGAGAGAAGCAGGGTGGGAGGAAACACAAACACTCACTCACCCCGTGCCATACAATCACTCGCTCTCTCACGACAGAGAGATGGGTGAGAGAGCACAAGAAAGTGTAGAACAGCTTCTGCGCTGGGCGGAGGGCCAAGCCACCCTCCAGAGGAGCCAGGACGCCAGAGGAGACCTCAGACAGGAATAACTCCAAACAAGCCATAAAGTCCCATTAAAACCAATTCATCTCAATTACTCCCCGACACACACACAGCATGCACTCATTCTCTACCTTTATGGCCTGCAACCACACCGCACCACAGACTGCATCAGTGTACACACAGACAAACGACTATAACTGTACACTCCAACTGAGTGACAGCTCTTTGTGAGCATCTCAAAGGCTGCCGCATGTACGAACAGACATTACGGTAGTAGAAATCAATCAACGAAAGGCCTTATTAAATGGTTTATACCATAACAAAGGGGTTATTTTTGCATTTTGTAATCCTATATGTACATAGCGGAAATACTGGGGTATCTTTGTTTAATTGAGGTTTGTTCCCTTTTCTGGGTAATTTTAGTGAGGCTATGCTGAGGAAAGCTGTTCATAAATAATAAACTGTTGTATGCTCGGGGATGCAAAGTGCTATCTACAGAAAATATTTTTTGGGTTTGGACATTAGGGCTCTGTGGCAGGATGTCCTGCTAGTGCAGGGGTGCAAGTGTAAGTTTTTACACTTCAGATCTACTTTTACATTTTTCAACATCACAAGATCTACCAGTCCCAAATCCCAGTCTCTATCCCTAGTCCTTCATGGTTTTCATGTGGGAGAAGGCAGATTCACACACACAGGTTGGGTTAATCCAAATAGGGATGGCAGGCAAAAGGCACATACCCCTTATCTGAGATCAGGTGCCAAAATTCACCCTTTATGTCAGTGGATGCCCTGGATTTTATCTGAACGTCATTCTGGATAAGAATTTCCTCCTCCACTGCAGTAGTGTCCAGTAGGAATAGTGTTCCCACTTTGGAGGCAATGCCTTCAATATCTGTGCCAAATGGGAAACACATGAGGCCACTGGCTGGAGTGAATCATGTCTTTCGAAAACTGAGGTAATGCTCTGAACTTGTTCGATACTGTTGAGTTGAACTGCATCTTTGCCCTTAAGGTCTGCATGCGTGCTTTAGATAAATTAGCGCAGGTCCTGGCGCTGCAGCTTGATTGAGAGTAGCTGTAGTTTGCGCTTACAGTGTTCACAACACTGATCGTGTCAATTATAGTTTTGTTTTTTCCCCTGCAACTCTAAATTCAGAGCATTCAGAATGCCAGTCAATTCAGTGAGGAATGCCAAGTCCATGAGCCACTGCTCGTCATCAAGCTGGGCATACACTGCATCTTCAGATTCTTTCACTTCAGGCAAAAGCTTGCAAAATCTTGCCAGAAATTTGCCTCTGCTAAGCATCGTCAGTATGCAACAGCAACTCCGTGTGTCCCGCTTTTAGTATCTTCCCCCTTAGCATGGAAAGCCTTCTCTGAAAGTTTCTCCCCTGGATGGAATTTCCAATTGTCATGCAACATCCATCACGTCTTTCATGTTCAACACCTTCCCGCGTAAAGCTTGTTGGTGGATGATGCAATGATAATGGATAAAGTCTGGAAAGAATCGTATTGTTTACACAAGGCAACAAAACCCAAGACCCTCCATGTGGGGGCCCCATCAGTGGTAATGGAGACTAGTTTAGAAATAGGCAGGTGGACTTTGTTCTCTAACTCCATGAAGGCTTGGAAAATATCCTCTCCCCGTGTACGTCCTTTCAGTGGCAAAATGTCCATTATACTCTCTCTGGTACTCATGTCGTTGAACACCATTCTAATGTAAATACACAACTGTGCCGCATCTGTGATGTCTGTGGACTCATCAATTGAAGGGAGAAACACTCAACAGTCAATGTCATTGTTAGTTGATCCTCAAATGTTCTTGCTATGTCCACACATCGCTGGGTTTCTGGATAATAACAAATCCTTGACAGTCATCATGATTGTATGGTCTTTCATGTTTCACAAGAACTTGACTCAATATGATGCTATGGTGGCTGCTTTCCCCCTGGTGTTATGCTCCGTGAAAATGCACTGTTGTGCTGCTGGTTGAGATTTTAGTTCTTAGGTTTTGTGCATGGTTTTAAAATGCAGTTCTATAAGAGGAAGCTATGAACTAACATGCTAGCACAACCCCGTGCTGCAGAACTTCACAAACCTCCACAACAGGAAGCCTGTTTAATGCGTCCCAGTACCCGAGATATTCCTACAGGAGCACAGGGACACCACAGAGGTGACGGCATCTGGCTCCTATCAATACTGAGGTTCTGAAAAGAAATGATCCATGTCCCAAATATATTTGTTTCTTTTATATATTTGTTTCTTTTATAAAAACAGTGACGTACCATTTTGTTGTGAAAGTCACAAAACAGTCAACATAATGTACAATGACATCTTTTGAATAATTTAAATTCTTTTAATTGTTAGTGCATATACACAGTATGTTAATAAAAGATGGACAGCTAATTTCCTAACAACACTGGCTCTAAAATGTCAGTAGATGCCATAGGGAAACACCCACCCAGAGGCCTTAAATTTAGGCACGGTTTACACTACTATGTCCAAAAAGAATTTTCCTTTTATAGTGGAAAAATGAGCTTCAACTCTAACTTCAGTATAAAAGATATCAGAGAGCTAGCAAAACTGTGAACTCTGTGAAGTGCAGACAAAGAAGTCAAAACACAAAACACAGCCAATGAACACTAACATTAAAGTCTAAGAAACATGGGTGAAAATAATTGAGTTTAAATAATTGTTAACAATTCCAAACCTTAATTTTAAAAAGGGAGATTCAAAATATTGCAAAGCAAATAACACATTAATAAATATGTTTTCGATTATTCTTAAGAGCTGCTGTGAAAAGAAAAACATAAAACCCTCCGTTTAAGATTGATGAAACTTGTTATTACTTTTTGGTTTGGTTTCAGGTTATGTAAGACTTGTGTCCATCGTGACTTCAGACACGCCGTCTTTTCCACTCAGTCCTGCTATCGGCCTACATGCTGACCTCGATGATCTCAATCTGCCCACACATCTGGCCAAGGCTCCTTAACTAAACCGTCCTCTCCAATGGAAAACTGACGACCAGTCCAATATAAAGTGCCTTTTGCTTTAAGAGGGCTCACTTCATAACAAAAATTGTCACTGCCATCATCATCATTATCATGTATCATCTAGCCAACAATCATGCATGAGAGAAACAGAAGAGAAAAGTGCAATTTCTCTGCCTCATTTTGATGTTTCTGCCCATTTTCAACAGTGTCTGGTAATTATTCTCATCAGTTTGATCTGTATGGGAGACATCTATGGACTGTATATAACTGGAGACATCCTGGGACAATACAAAGAAGGAGTCATTCTGATGTTCTGAGAAACACCCTGGTGGCGCGTTCATGCCACCTCGGAATAACAGGGACTGCCCCCGTGGTTACGTTGTTTTTCCGACTGGCAGCGTTCACATGGTCGGGATGCGTGCTCTTCTTCTTCTGTTATATTGGCGTTTGGCATAACAACTTTTTGCATTACTGCCACCAACGGTTGGCTGTAGCCTAGAGCATCAGGTGGGTGAAAACATGGAGGCCACAATAACAGAAGATTCTCTGCTGTTTTCTTATGCGAGCATCCAAACAGCACATCGCCAGGTGTTTGTTTATGTTATCTGCAGGACAACCAACGGGAAAAGACACGGATAATGTGTTGTTTTTTTATACATCGGCCTATTTATGAATAATTTTAAACATGTTATGTCTGTGCATGTTTCTTGGCAGAGGCATTTGTCCACAATAAACAGTTTGTCATTGAAATATGTTCAGTGAACCAAAGTCGCCAACATCAAACATCAGTTGTCAACAACGCGTCACCAACTGGGAAACTCGGTTAGCAAAAATCTTTTTTTTGTGATCAATTATTTCGGTTAGCAAAATTCTGCCCGAGTTTCCCACCTCTGATTCCCACAGGAAGTGACGTGAATGGTGACGTTTTCACTCGGAAAAATGTTTTTCCGATGTCCATGAACGCACGGTTAGTACATGCATCTTGTGTGTGCACAAATGGTTATCTCCCTTGTTCAATATTGAATAAAGCTGCATTTAATCTGAAGTCATCAGACTCGTCATCTGTTGAAGTCTTCATCACCATTGCCAGATATCAGCACGATAACATTGGGGTGAGTGACAATGTGCTGATCTGTTCACTAGCTTTCTTTCAAAAACAACAGAGCAACCATGGCTACTATTCACTATGCATCCTATTTCTCAATGTCTGTCAGAGCTATGAGCCTATATGACTTTTCAATGCGCCATAGTGTGGATTTGGGCACATTTCTCCGGTGACACTGGGAAGAATTTGAGAAATCTCCAGTGCCTAGCTGTGGAATGTGATCGCTAGCTACTGCCAGGAGGAAGAATGGAAAAGAAGTCAGTAGCAGAGTGGGGGGATTGGAGGAGACGCAGAGGGGAGATTACTCTACTCTAAAAATGTTTGGTAAACCACAAATGGGCTTCACCAACCAAACATTTTGTGATGTACACATCTAATATAGATGAATTACCCAAATGCTGGAAACTCAAGTGCTGGTCAAGGGTTTATTCTTTTTGTAGTGCATTACGCCATACTTTTCACCAGCGACACCAGGAGAGAAAGAAAGAGGAGCTGGAACCATCACAGAAAAACAACCATGAGTAATTTTCCACTGATATAACCACTGAAACACTGCTGCGGCACGATACATGACAGAGTTCACACACACACACACCAAAAGGCACGTATGGCTCCCCTTGCCCCAAAATCTCCCCCTCTCCCGGCTCTCTCTCTCTTACCCCACATGTTCTTTCTTTCTCTCCACAACGTCCTGCTGGTTCGGTCCAAAGAGCTCATTGTTAACATTTTAATTACAGACAGGAAGTGGGGCCGAAACATCTGGCACTTTCTTCTACTTATATTGCTGTGTGTGTGAGTGAGTGAGTGAGTGAGAGTGTGTGAGAGAGAGAGACAGAGAGAGAGAGAGAGAGAGAGAGAGAGAGAGAGACAAAGATATTAGGAGGTGTTGTGGTGGGCCAGTGAGCAGATACTGGCGGAAACCCCACGACTGAAAGGGAAACACAGGCATGAGCCCGGTCCATCTGTGTGCTAATCACTAACAGGCTGCCTGCCTCATCCCTGGCCCGGCTCCAGACCACAGACTCAGAAGGCAGAGGCTACTCTACCACTGTGCCGGGTGTCAAATCTGGGCAGGTATTACCAAGGCAAGGGGATCTAAATGATATGTTGGCTTAAAATAATATTCCATTACATTTTTGTTTTAATAAAAATCAATTTTGGATTTGCACACCAATTGATTAAACAAGTTTTACATCTGCTGTTTTTTTATTTATTTTTTTTAACCTGGGAACAATCCTTTGGCACACAGCAGGGGTTCCCATCATTTGAAATAATATTTTTCAAGCACATTTCCAACATCTTACAGACCAATAATGTTCTATGTGAAATTCTCATTTGTTAGATTTGTGAACTTTTGATGTGTTAATAGAGAACTTTGAGAACAGTTAGATGATAAGACACAATGGCCAATAACCAATGGGTGAAAGATCCTAGACATGCACGCACGCACATGAGCATGTAAGCGGACGGTTGGTTCTTAACTTTATAGCACTGCTTTACTTTTCTCTTTGCTCCTCTGTCTCTTATTAGCTGCTCTCACACATGCACAGATCATTCAGTGATTGAACTTATCAGGGATTAGATAAACTCTACAGAAGTTTGGTGCTCCTTGTATGGGTAGAAATCGTCAGAGCCGTTCTTCCTTGTTGTTTTTATGAGACGGACAACAATGGTGGATTTCTAAGTAATTTTAGTAGAACTTTAGCTGCTGTTACCACCAGGACAGAGGAGACGGACATGGATTTATAAAGAAAATCAGACCATGAGTGACTATTTCCACAAAAAGCAAAAAAGGCTGAATTATGAATTATGTCCTTGGCCTTTTTCCTATCGATTCACATGTAACATTAAGACATAAAAAGACTACAAAAATTACAAAATCCTTACCTGCAATGTTGTCAAACATTTTATAGTTCCTCATATTTTTTATTCATAATTAAAGCAATGATTTATTCAGTTATTTCTATGTCTTTATTTGCTTTAACATTGCTACTTTTTGTTGTTCTTGGTAGAGATTGTCTATTATAATTTTATCATACTCAGCAATTATTGTAAGAAAAAACCCAAATATGCACAGAAACTCACATGGTTACAATTTTACTGACACCAGTGCTACTGTTCAGGTAGTTTTGCAGCTATTGTTTCCTGTAGCTTTGCCCTTATTTGAATAACACTAATCTAAAATACAGTGGAAAGAAGCCCTTCATCTTCTTCTTCACAGCAGAAAAGGGCAGGTCCTGGGCCATCATCTGGAGGCCACCTGTTGGTAGCCATGATTTGCTGTTCTAAATCATTATCATAATGAGGAGCTCAAGGCTAATTTTTCTATTTATTAGGAAATTAAGCAAAAAGGATAAGTCATCATTCTACCAAACGTTCTTCAATTGGCTTTAATGGAAATGCAAAGGTCATAGAAAGCTGCGGCTGAAACAAGGATGAAAAGTTATGTCGCCGGGTTCCGATTATGTCATGAGATACTGCCCTATCTTAACTGAAGAGGAAAGCTGGATCTCTGCTGGTGAAGTGCAATCAGTAAACAATGGTTGGGTTTCAGCATCATTACTGGGGTGACATCTTAAATAAAACCTGCAGTGCCATGTTCACATGCAACATGCAAAAGAGGATCAAGGAAGCATGCTCTGGACCAGCATTTGCCAGCAGGCTTGTTTCAATAACTTTCCATGTGGCCGTTCAGAAACTTGGCTTCATTGGAAGATCTCCACACATTTTCATAATTCAACATGATTGTAGCTGAAACACAAGGATAATAATGAGGCTGCTATGAGTGGAAGAGGTCAAAGCAGACTTCTTAAGTGGTGGGATAGGGAAAGTATCCAGTCCTTATATAAATTTGTCACTTTTCTCAGACTTATTAATAATAAAAAAGGAATCAGTTTATTTTTTCCACTTGACTATCTGATGAAAAAATAAATGCTCCAAGTTGTGGAATCGTTGTTAAGCTAACATCATCATAATTTACTCCGTAACTAAGCTCAGGGTCTCCTGTGGACAGAGCAAAACTCTTGATGTGTATTATGGAGTTATTAGAAATGCTACTGCCAGACATGGCAGAACAATTCTGTGTTAAAATTAGGTAAACAGAAAAACCCCTGGCAGATTATTTCCGTAAGGAGAACAGATCGTCAAATTGAAGCCTCACTTAACCACATTCATTCTGACACTCATTTTGATATTACATCACATTTTCCAAAACGTGTTCAGAAAAGGGCTGAGAAGAGCGATGTTGGGGTTAAAACTCCTTAATATTGCTGGTTTTATTTCCCAACTGAAAGCAACAGCCAGACTACTTCATTGGTCATACATATTTTAAATTATGGTTTAAATGCTTAAAGCAAAGAAAGCCTGTTTTTATTCATTATCAAAAGATTGTTTCCATCTGAGGAAACCAGGATCAGTTTTGCATAAATACAGACAATCAAAAAGTACCGACTTTTTAATCATTATGTTCCATATTCATGTGCGGTAGCAATTTTGTAATACTTTCCGTCAGTCCATGGTGCACTGCTCTGCTAAGATGTCAGATTATTCAGTCCATATAATTATGGTAGGTGGTATTAAAAACATCCGTCAAGACTAGAACAACATGTTGAACTTGACATTGAGCAGAAAACAGTGGTTGCTCCCTGAATCTATTTGCCTTCACAACTTTTTCCACCTCAGCGCATGACAAACAAACATATTCGTGGGTACTATGTCCTGCCTGGCTCCCGCCTGCTTCCATACGCTGTATTTACCAGCCGTCTTTGGCTCCGGACACACATTACAGCTTGAAACCATTAAGGGAAAGTGAGGGGGTAAGCAGAGCCTTGATAAGGTCTTATCTGTACAGTGAGTCAACATACTCAGAACATGCAGACATTGCAACCTGCATCACTTCCAAGAATCCGAACAGATGCTGCTGCACACTTACACGCTCCTTACGCACCCCCCTCTATCAACCATCCATTAAATTCTGCCTTTGTGACTTGGACGAAGAAATTTATTTTATAGGCTGTAGGACTTGACCTATTGGTGCACTTGTGCACTGCATGTCCTTAAGTGACTCCTCCTGCATATGTTTTTGAGGGTTTAACAGGTTCAGCCAAATTGGTTGCATCACTGTGAGGGCTGAGATCCAGGCAGCGCTGCAGTCACAGAGACAGCTGGAGCTCACGCCAAGAGACCCATCTATTGAGGGAGACAGTTTACACACATTTAAGAGAAGACAATGAGCTGGAGAGAACAGTTACCAGGCACACCAGGGACACACAGGCCAGCTCAAGTCCTGATAGAACAGCATCAGAATCGGCACCGCTCCCAAATATACATACATGGTAGTTGGTTGAGCAAATGTCCTAATATCAAACATTTAATTACAAGCACATTGGCATGGTTTTACACAACTTCTTAAATGTGTCATAATTCTGAGATGTTTGAACAATAGCTGCAACTTTCAAGCAAAGCAGCTATTGTTTATACATATTAGGCTGGTTAATGCCTATTACATTCTTTTTTTGACTTTTGCTATATGCAATATATTAAACTATTGAGAATACAGTGAGAATCATATAGTGCTATTGGGTTTTAAGTAGCCAATTTAACTGTGAATGTCTTCACAGAACTTACGTTTTTTGTTTGTGCTTGCCGAGCACGTGTTGATTGCTGTCCTGTGGTTTAGTGATGCAAACAACTACGTTCATCATCTACCTTTCATGCCTGCAGGGGGTGGGAGGTTAATACTACTACTACTTTTGATGGATCACTTAAAGTATTTTATGGGAGAAGCTGGGACTTGCAAACTCACAGGCTAGCACCGACTTGCTAAGAGGCTTTGTGCTCAGTGAGTAACTAAGAGATACAAACACAATAGAGGCTATAAAAACAGCTTTTTCTCAGAAGATATGACCACTTCTTACAGTGACAACCTCTTGGCCCAATGCATCTTGTGCAGTTACCTTTTAATAAAAAGTATTAGGGATGTAAAAACAAAGGAAGAAAAATATGCTTTCAACTCTCTATTGTACAATAATGCACAAATATCGTGTTCACTGTAAAACATTGATCAGGACGGATTTGGGCTGTCACTTTTTATTTAAAATTGAAACTTTAAATTTCAAATTCAATATATAAGCGCAACAGACAATTTTAAGTAGTGTTCATGTGGTTCACTATTAGCTTGGTCTATTGCATGCCCTACTGAACTATCAGTAAACTAATTTAATAAATAAAAATGAAGGAGCACGCCAGCGAGCAATGCAATGCTGGTCGGATTATTAAAACACCAAAGCATCTAAGAAACTGTCTGTAAAAGTATTTTGGGTTCTACATCGTAGATGGCAAAATTACCAGCAAAGATAATGCTGTTTGCTGACTTTATAAAAAGCAGCTGCCTTACTTTATTTTCAATGACAATACATCAGATGATTCACCCTGCTAGCTGCCACCAAGTAAAGGCCGGGACACAGTCTGGCGAGGTCAGTGACTCAAATCTGTTCGGTGTGTCCCGTGCCGTCATCAGTCTGGGGGGCGTCAGCGTTCACCCGGAAATGGCGAGTGGAATGAGCGTGACTAGAGTCTCTCAAAATATGACGAAAATCTTTTAAACTGACCTTTGTTGAGCTGAAATGAAGACGGATTCAGCAACTGCATGGCCTATTTCTCTCTTCAAATGTTTTCAGAAACATGTTTCTGTGAACTATTTTAGTACAATATGAGATCGTATTCTGAACGGCCGCCATGACAGTCTGGATTTGAATTTCCGGAGAAAACAAACCCATGTGACGTGTTCATCCAATCAGCTGCCGGTTTTCATTTCTTGGGCAACAATACAGATTAGCGCCGCCTGCTGTTATGGAGGCATATTATGTCTTGTCTCTTTGGTGTGTTCTGTGGCACTTTTTGGACCAAAACGGGGAGACTGATCATTTCGACTGGCTTTTCTGTCGACGGTCGGCCGTCTGGTCGGTGTGTCTTGGCTTTTAGGCAGCGGAGGCAACAGAAATGATGACATTGTCTGCCTGCATACTTTGCCACACTCATCCTCAGGACCCTTGTCAGGATATCGTAACGCATTACACTATATGGGTTGCATTAAAATTAATTTGAACAAATTACGTGTTAGTTCGAATTTATTCGAACTTCAGTTGCTATATAAGCCCTATAAGTGGTTAACAATCCAATTCGTCCACAAGCCTTTAGTAAAATAAAATGCATAATTTGACATTATTTACTTTTATTGGTGACAAAGGACTTTGGACAACAAATGACTATGAAGCCCTTCTGTGGGGCCACGTCAGCCCAATCGATGCCAGCGGGTTTGTCCTGGACAGGCCTGGTTAGCCTCCATGGTGGACAGAGCAGTCACGTTGTCGAGAAGTTACAGCAAGTGGATAACAACTGAGGGGAAAATAGGAGGCTTTTTGTCGAGGTCCATAAGCTGCTGACCCACAGGACCTGTGTGTGGTGCTGTGGGAAGTTCCGTCTCCAATCATGGTTAAAGAACCAATCAATGTATTATGGACTGGCCCTGGCGAGCGACTGATACTTCACTGGCCGGATCTGAAATCTGGAAAACCTGAGAACGAGGCTGAATCAGCAACGATGGACTAATATAATAATGAGTGGAGATTTCTTTATTCTGCTGACTGGCCAACTCAAAGCCAAGGCAAACAAACGTGGATACATGTAAGAACAGACGGAAATGTTGGCTAACTGGCCATCTGAACAACAATAAAAGCCATTAAACAACAGGGAGTGAAGCAGACCACTCAGTGAGGAATCAAAAAGCTGTTATGCAGCATGTGATGAGCATCTTTACACAACTACATCTCCACGAGCACTCTGTCCAAGCACGGCAGGGAGATTTTCCACAGCATATCATCTGAGCTGTTGGTCTGGCACAGGTAAACCAGCCATTTTGTTCATCCCGTAAAGAACAACTATTACATTTACTGGACCGCTGTAGACAGCGGGTCAAAATAAAATACACTCACTTTTTCTCTACATTTCCAACAATTTCTGCCCATGATTCCCTTTGTCAGCGAGAGGGTTGAATAAATTTAGATCCAAGTATAGCTGGTGGCTGCCAGAATGCATCCCTCAGGAAACAGAAAGTTGGCATGTTCCTGAAAAGCGTTGCCTTAATGATCTCTCATGCTGAAAGACAAATCTTTCATTTATCTTTTACATGCACACTCAAAAACAAAGTGCTTGCTACATAAATCAGCTCACCAGTCACAAAGATACACGAGGTAAATGTGACTCACAGGGACTTTTAATTGGCTGCCAGCAGCCGGATGTGTGTCTGCATCCTGTCTCACTGTCTGCACACTCACCGCATCTGACGGCCAGTTAATAAGCGGTACAAAAGGCCAGCTTTACAGAGCCTTGTGCATGCCGGAAAAGCTTGACACCAGGTGTACAATCTTTTGAATTAAGAAGTTGACACAATGTCTTGGCTACTTCCTCTCTACAGCTAAGTCTTAAACATTGATTTACTATGCCAAAAGGAATTTCAACTACTGGGATATTTTTAGATATTCTATGCAGTGACCAAAATACAATCTAGGCTCCTGGCAATACTTTGTTATTATGGTCTGCTGTCATCAGGTATTAGAAAAGGCCCACATTGAGGTAATATATTTCCAAGAAAGAATACAATTTATACTTGCTGACCACTGATGTCATAGTGTGTGCAGTAATATGCAAACTCTGTCAGGTTGAGATGATTAGTCAACAAGCTAAAATACTGTGTTTGCCCAAATATAAGGTTTTTAATTCAGTATATTTGTGGAATAGACAATGTTGTATTCACAATACAATATATTCTTTTTTTATTCTTATAGACAGTGTTTCCTTATGTGTTGTTTGTAGCCTTAATGTTGCCACATATAGTGTGTCTGTTAGAGTCGTTGAGCCCTAAAAAATGTTTACTTCCACATTTTAAAATAAGGGTTGTCTAATATTTGTCTTATAATCAGGGAGATAAGGGATAGATAGATAGATAGATAAATAGATAGATAGATAGATAGATAGATAGAAAATAACAGACACTTTGAACTTGCGATGCAACCATTTCACTATTTTCTGACATTCATACATGACTGTAACCCTAGAATGGTACTGTACTGTATATACACTACCGGTCAAAAGTTTTAGAACACCCCAATTTTTCCAGGTTTTTACTGAAATTCATGCAGTTCAATGTCTTATTGTACTCTGAAATTGAAGAATAGAACAAATGAACAATTGAAGTTAAAAAATAAATCATGGAATCAATTTATAAACCAAAACGTATTCTAAATTTTTGACTCATCAAAGTAGCCCCCTTTGGCAGATATAACATCCGTACAAAAATCCTGCGTGATGAACCGAAGATTTCAAATTTTGATTCATCAGTCCACAGCACCTTCTTCCAGTCTTCAGTAGTCCATTGGCGATGTTTCTTGGCCCAGGCAAGCTTCTTTTTCTTATTCTGACGTCTTAGCAATGGCTTTCTTGCTGCAACTCGACCTATCAAACCTGCAGCTCCAAGTCTTCTCTTTACAGTTGAAACTGAGACTCTCTTATTACGACCACTATTAAGCTGTGCTTGAAGCTGTTGTCCTGTGAGCCGCCTATCACGCAAGCTGTTGACTCTCAGAAACTTGTCTTCTGATTCTGTTGTGGCTTTGGGTCTGCCAGACCTCTTCCTGTCAGAGTTTCCCCCAGTTTCTAAGTGCCTTTTGATGGTGAAGAATACTGTACTCACTGACACCTGGACTTTCTTCGCAATTTCTCTGTAGGAAAGACCAACATTCTTAAGTGTTATGATGGTCTGTCTCTCTTCCATTGTTAATTGCCTTTTTCCCGCCATTTTTATGGAAACACACTACTTTCTGCAGAACAATACTGTTCAAATAATGCTCACGAGGGTACGGTACCACGGTGTGTTCCAACAATACTTTTATACAAACAGAGGGGGTTGTAATAATCCAGACCAGTGTGAACACCTGTGGGAATTGGTAGCACCAACTTTCAAAGCTTGATCAACCTCCATTGTTCCAGAACAGCTTTACGTTGTTAACCCATTTCTTGTTCCCTGAAAAAGGCCTTTTTGTAAAATACTGAAATGTGCATTATTTTTCAGTTTTGGTTAACCGCTCTTTTTTTTTTTTAACCTCAGGCAGTTCACCACTTACCTTTGTACCATTTCATGATATTCATTGGACTTAAACTGCTAAAATTTCAATAAAAAAAACTAGAAAAATTGGGGTGTTCTAAAACTTTTGACCAGTAGTGTAGGTATTATACTTAAACTAGTTCTGCGTGGGTGGGTTGCTGTCCATCGAAACTCCTAATGTCTGAGCCTCAGCAGAGCTGCAGCCACAGAACCATCTGATGTCATGGCAGCCCAGAGCAGCTGTGCAGCACCCAGTACTTAGGGCACCACTGTGCAGGGTTATTGAGGACACAATTGGGCTGCGTTTCTTATTTTATGCATTATACTTTCATCAGAATGTGTATGCAAAGCGGTAAAGGGCTGAAGCACAGGACCAACATTTCTGCCTGTGAAGGCAATCAATGTGGTATAAAATAAATAAAAAACCTGTAACTATTCGCTATTCCTGTTAATTTTGGAGTATATCCTTGAGACAGGGGCTAACACAGTAATAATTATATCAGTATCATTTTTTGTCAATGACAAAATATAATCAGCTTAATAACTTTTCAATAAAGTTTACAGCAGTATATATATCAGAATTACACTGAATGAATGAAGGTGAGTGCACTCATTCATGGGCACGTCTAACAATTATTTTATCTGCAAATTATTTCCCCCATTAATCAATTTATTGTTTGGTCTATAAATTGTCATAAAATCATATACAATACACATCACAATTTCCCAGAGCCCAAGGTGACCTCTTCAATTTGCTTGTTTCATCCAACCAACAGTCAAAAACACAAAGATATTAAATTTACAATAATATAAAATCAGCTAATCCTCAGCTTGAAGTATTTATTTTTATTTATTTTTGTAACTTTCACAGGAAAAATAATTCATACAATGGATCGATTATCAACACCGTTTATCGTGATTACATTTCTATTAATTGAAATGAATGGACTAATTGTTTTAGATCTAACTCATTCCATGATTTGCTAAATAGACTAAAACAAACACAGAGATCACACAAACTAACCCTTTTTATGCAAGTCAAAGAGTATCTGCAACCTACAGATTCATTTTAAAGCGGTGGCAGAAACACAGGCAAAGTTCATGCCAAACATTGCAAATAAACAAGGACAGACATGTCTACCTTTGGACGCCAGCGGTTATGTCAGCGTAATGCATTCAGCCTTCGCCCTTTTATGCATCAAAAGAACAGGACACTACTGTATATTGTACTGATGCTTTTTCATCAAACCAGTGTTGATTCCACCACCTTTTATTTGTATTGTCTTATAAAAGCTTGACAACACCGTAGCATTAACATTTGTTTTCATTCTGACTAATGCACATCTAGACATTTGTCTGCCGATTCAGATTAATTAAAAGATAAAATAAAGGCTCTTAATGTGTATCCCTATGCAATATGCATTAGTCTGGGCGATAAGAATCATGGTTTAGCCTGGAATTAATGATGTGCCTTCACTGAGATTTGACAATAGCTTGATGAAAAAAAAGGCTCTTTCTGTGCTCATCCAGCAAACACGGCAGAAAAAAAAAAAACTGTAGGGATACCTGTGTATCAGTGTACTGCAACAGTGTTTTAACTGCTAAATGAGTGTGTGTGTGTGTGTGTGTGTGTGTGTGTGTGTGTGTGTGTGTGTGCGTGCGTGTGTGTCAGCGTTGAGGGAAAATTGGTTATGGGTTTGACATCGACAGACATTCAAGAGGGCATTTAGTTGGAGGAAATGACAAGAAGAGATGTTGTTGACGAGCCCGAGGTGGCAGGCCTGGCATTAGGCCCACTGAGCAGCACATAAACACTCTATTCAATTTCATGGCAGCGGTTTTAATGGGGAGCTACTTAAAAAAAAAATACCACATTCACTTGAGAAATCCCCTCTTTGAGCAAACAATCTGTAACTGACTACTGCTCACTTCAAGTTGAAAGTCCTTTAGCTGCAGCACAATACTACAGTCTCTGCCCTCAGTTCCAATGGACTCCCTGTTAAATTACTACCCTCCTACCACAATTCCATCCTGTGCTTTAACTGTTGGTTATAAGATTTGCTTGGCAGCAGGAGCAGCGTGGTGCTCACTGACAAAGTTGTATGTTCCACCAGAGGAGCATGAAAATTGGACAATAAATATGCCAAATCAAAATGTATCCGGGGATTAAGCTGCAAAAAGCAGCCGTGTTGACACAAGAGGACACAGGACAGTATGCGCCAAAGAGCCATTGGAAAAGCAGTGTCCTGAGAGTGGAGAGGACGTACAGTATATACACTGTGAAGGTCCTTGAGGTCTCCCTTAAGACACATCTCGGTTTTCATATCCAAAGGTATTTCCAAAACATCAGAGTCTCTCATGCAAGTTTTGTCTACTGACACTCGCCAGTGGTGACCATGAAAGATGCCACTATTCCCCAACCTTTTTTGTGTTGTACTCCTTGCCTCATTTCAAAATAAATAAAGATGGAATACACACTGGAAAGCATCTCAAAGCTTTCCCAAATAAACTGTTTTGGTTTGGTGAGTGCCATAGCCTGAATAAAGCTGCGGCAACATAAACTGGGAGTCAAGCCTTACCAGCTGTGGAAAGAATCCTGTTTATCAAGCACCAAAGAGAACCACACAGTTCAGAGGAACATTGCCTCTGCACCACAATAAACACATCTACAGTAATAACAATTAACAACTTTTCAATGGCAACATTATTCATGCCAAATGATGATCTAAATGATCTATTGAAGTGTAATCACTTGGGGGTGCAGAACATGGCTACACAGTCTGTGACCAAAGATGAAAATAGAGATATAAATAGACTATGATACAAGCATTTGTTTTAGAATATGGATCAATATGCACCAGAAAGAAATGCCACAAAAATAAATGAAATAGTTTCTCAAAAGACACTGGCCCTCGTTTATGAAACATGCATACGAAAACAGGCGTAGGACGGGCGTACGCCGATTCCTACGCAAAGCTCGGCATTTATCAATTTGAACGTGAGCGGAGGCTGCGATAAAATCTCACGTCTGGTCTGAACTCGTGTACACAAGTTTTGGAGTCAGTGTGGACTTGCGGTGCAGCATATAATCAGTTTAACAGGAGAAGTCATCAGTTGATCACTTATCAGCAATGGCAGATCTGGCTCTTTTAGAAGACCTCTACGCGCCGGTACAACAGTGCACACGTACGCCCATGTGCCACGGTGGAGCGCTCCATCGGATTGGTTAAGGGACCCTACTATACATGCCAGAAAAAGTCTGCAACATTGTTTTAGCCTGTGGGGTTCTGCACAACATCACGCAGGAAAACAGGGTGCCATAAATGTAGTGATGGAGCCAGATGACCCAATGCCCAGAGAGCAGTGTCCAGCACAGACCCAACTGGGCGCTATACCAAGGAGATAGGATATTATTATTCCTCGCTTTTAAAAAGGTAGCCTATAGTGTTATGTTTGGCAATGATATTCAATACAGGAAACATGACGATGCACAACATTTTTTATTTAGTCTTCAGGTTTTCATTTCTCTTTTACAGTGTCGTTAACGATTTATTTCTGCCATTGACCGAGTTATTTTGGCTTGTTTTTCCAGCCCCTCTGCTGTCAGGAGACAGGGTCAGGGTGGTGGTCCATCACGGGGGGGCGGAGGACACGCACTCTCCCTCACAGCTGTTGCCTTGTTCAGACTCATGAAAAAAACACACGAGTAAAATAAACTCTGCTACCGTGCGTTTATTTAAATATAGGTACACCTACATGTAGGCCTAAGAGATTGCAATATAAGCCTGTATATTAATATTAGGACTATAGCATACATACGTATGTCAAGGGTGTATAAATTAAATAAACTTCAGCTGGAGTCCGATTTACTACGGCAACAATGTTGACTGCATCAGTGATCTCTTTCCATTCCGCATTCTTTCTACAGCCTTTAATAACCAGTTTTCAGGCTGCCAAATAGTAGGCCTAGGCTACACACGGTAGTGCAAATGAACCTGAGATATATCAGGGTTTCAATCTCCACCTCTGAAAAGTGCCGCTTCTCAGCCGGATTACATCTCACCATGTCGGAAATTGTAGTGGCGAGGCCTCAAAACCAAGAATATATTGGGTTGTGATATTTAAATGACAATCGTTTCCAGCCGCTGCATTTATCAATGTACGACCATTCTTATGCTCTGATGGGTGTAATACCGTTTATAACGTTTCATGAATCACACGTGAAGCCTGTCGTAAGAGGATTTCTGCGCTCATATCTGCGCTGGTTTCTACGTTAGGTTGATAAATGAGAGCCAATGAGTGTGAGACTCTTCCTTTACTTGATGCTGTTTAGTTTTGAGATGCATTTTTCTCAGACTGCTGTGTTGGGGATTGCATGTGTGTTTTGTTACCTTACAAACAGTTTCAGTGTCCCAGGGCAGGATGGTCTGTAGATCGATGAGCTCACAGGACACTCCCAGTTTCTCTTGAGCCATATTGGCCACCTCCCTCATCACATGGATCTAAATGGAAAAAGAAAAGAGGAAAGCCTTTAAATCTATTATGCTAATGCGGTTTAATTTGGCTAGGATATCACTCCTGCTACAACATAAACTCCTGTCCTACATCTGTTATGCATTTTATGTCTTTCAATTCTAGTAGGCGTACTAGGGGTGGGAAAAATTTAAAATCATGTGTAGTGGGATTCTTTTTGCAACGATTTTTAAAATTGATTCTTTTCCCTAGAATCAATGTTTTTTTTTACCGATGAGTCCCCTAAATATTTTCTGTTTATAAGTTACTGCTGACAGCGACTACTTCATATCAGTTTCCAGCAAAACAGAGCGAAAGCAGAAAATGCTAAAAGAAAATCCATGTTATGTACTTATTCTTCTACTAAGTAAATAAATGCCAGACTGACTGATGACACGTGATGTGCATTATTCTTAGAAAACAATTAGTTTTTATAAATGTCTCATGATATATTGTCTCTAGAAGTGTATTTTTCAACTTTTGTATTTGTTAAAGGATATATAGCACATTTCAGCAACAGGGCAATTCAAAGTGCTTTACATAAAACATTAAAGAGCAGTTAAAAACAATTAAAAAAACAAATTAAAACATTAAAGCGCAGGTAAAAATGATAAAAAAAATAAAAATAAAAATATCAAGTAGTATCAAGCAGAACTGATTCAAAATGCCCCAAAACAAACAAATGTTGAATCATGTAAATGAGTCAGTGACATGCAGAAATGCTGCAAAATTGCTCTCCATTGTATCCATTGTACAGCACTGTAATACGCTAAAACATATTGAGATACAAGTATTGTAATTTCACCATAAACTACAATACGAGTTTGCTTAGAATTTGGTAGTTTGACAAAACAAATGCGTATTCCTTTCTACCCACAATGTGTAACTAATAAGAATAATTTCACAGCCCTACAATGTACTGTATATTACACATGTAACTTTAAATGTAACAATGTATGATAATATCAAAACTCACTGTTCAAACAGGTATTTTGTAACTTGACATTCACATTACCGGTAGCTACCTTTTAAATGCTCTGCTGGTACACAGGAGGTAAAAAAGAGAAAATTGATAAAGTATTGTTTTTTATGTTTTTAAGTATTTGCTGCTGAGGAATGCACAGCCTCTCGGAGATCAGTGCCTAATAAAAAGAAAGTTGAAAATAGCTATTTAAAACTCAAAACGTGATTCCCATGACAAACTAGAAGAGTTTTCAACAGTCAAGCCAATTTGAAAGATACAGGCACTGGCCTCAAGCTAACAAATAATCTCAATAACTGTAACTGTAATTATGGAATGGTGTTGCCATGAACTTATTTCAAGCAGATAAAGTGGATCTTTCTGAGGGAGAAATCATTAATAGAGGGACTATTAAGGGGGACTAGGGGAAAAAACGTCTTCTGTTTGGGTGATCACAAACTGAGGGCTGGGCACTCATCCTTTCACTCCACTCTCTCATCAGCACAGGGCTGACAGATGAGGGGAGTACTGATATGGGAAAGAAGAGTGGCATTTAAAAAAAAAAAAGAACACCATGCTTTTCACCACTTCACTGGATCCCTGTTCTTCTCATTCCACCCTTCAACAATAATACTGGATTTAATGGAGACGTTTTCCTTCAATACCCTCAGACCCCCCTCCTGTGCTCCAGGTACATTATGGCCTGGATAAGCCTATTGAAGATGCCGGGTACAATCAAAGTCAGAGATGACTCCTGGTGAGTTACAGTCACCGTGATACAGAGCTGCAGAAAAAAAATCTCTTGGATGAAAAGAAAGGCTACAATGGAAAGCGTGCGGCAGACATGCATGCCAAGAACAGCCTTGCTGATGTGGAGATGTCTGGGCAGATATAGCCACAGACTGCCGGATGAGAGACCCCGCTGGGGCAGAGGGGGGCTTGTGATAGACTTAAAGTTAATCCACTGCTTGCCTCTATGGCTTTAAACGTCATTAAGTGGAGAGGAGACTGGACTGCTTTTTTCCGGTGGCCATGGAAAATGATCCAAAGATAAGAGGACAACTTTTAACTGCTCATGTAACCCACTGAGTCTGCCAGTGATGCGCAGGAACGCCTACCTGTGTCCCCCAGGCAACCAGAGTGACATCACTTCCTTCCTGTAGGATCTCGGCCTGCGAGAGTGGGATGGTGTAGGGTTCCACAGGAACCTGCTCCACTGAGGAAACACACACACAACCAATGACAGATTAATATTCCATCAGTGCTAAAGTGCAAAAACATTAGAGGCAAGCTCACATGCAAAATAAACGTAGGTCAATTCTGAACACTATGCACCCTGTGGTTTTCATGACAAACTGCTGAAATGACAGACCGTCAAAGAACACAATTACCACACTACAACATTTTATCTGGCTCATTTCAAATGCTTTGTCATGCTTTTTCCAGAACCTCATCTCTCCCCAAAGACAGAGTGCATTTATCAGCACAATCTGAGGCATGACCTAATGATATCTTTTGCCAGCAACAAGCTCATAACCCCATTTAATCTTAACAACAAAACATTGTTGGGATGGGATATCAATCAGAAAAGGGGCCACATAAACAGGGCATCGGTCCAAAAAGGGGTCCATCTTTGAACCCAAGTCAAGAGCATGTAAAATATGGTTTGAATAATAGTTAATAATGTCTTGGAAAACTGAAGCATGGTCATGGAAATCATTACAATTCAAAAATGCATCATGAACTCAATTTGCCATAATTTTTGAACATGCAGCTTATTAGCAATATTTATACTGCCCAGACACAACATATTATCACTAAATGCAGTATTTTACCTATCTTTGAATCTCATTCAGCATTATGGTTTTGGCTGCAAAACACGCAGAGCATGGGATTTTAAAGTGTGAGTGGACTCTGAACCAAACTGCTGAAAGCATTCCTACATGGCAACGCATGAAGTCAAATTTACAATTCGGCAGAGTAATAATACTCTGGGGAGACGCTGGGTTTGAGACCTTTCTGGAAACCTTAAAGGACTTCCATGATCCTTTCAAGCATTAGAGAAGCTGTAAAGGAGAAGAAAAAAAATTGCCCATCCTGACAACTCACTAAATTAAAACATAAAAGGCTTGAGTGAATCATACGCAACTCCTGATTTAGGCTTCCAGACGAGACAGAAAATAGGCCCTTAGAGTGGAATAATGAAGAATGTTAAAATTGAATTTTAAAATCTAGGTTATGGTGTAATAAGTGGAATGTCAGGCCCCACAAAACAGTATGGCCTTGATGAGACAAATGTGTGGTTTTTGTCCTCTTCTGCAAAAGAAAAGAGAGGTTGCTGCAATTAAAAACATGACTTCATAATCCATGCACAGATCATTAGAGGCATGTGGCCCTGGCACGAGAGCTGGCTCACTCTCCCCCTTTAGGAAGTCAAAATAACTCCTGAAATGCTACCGGTACTAATAAACCCTCTGTGTGAGATGGAGATGGATGAGTGATTTGTCATACAGCTTTCTAAACATAAATAATATTTTAATTAAAACTAGTCAGAAACAAAATAGGGGAAGGGGCCATGTGTTAATGTGGGTGGAACCATAAAGTGATATGTTGTATAAGCAGCTGGTCAGTAACAGCAGCATCCTCTTAAAACATGTCTCAACACTCATGTTGACTTGACTGACTGATCCATATCTTGTCCCAAGCTTGTATTGTATCTACAGTATGTATCTATTATATTTGGCATCAGTTCTTTCGGAAATGCTGCAAGCAATAACATGGCAAGCAAGACCTCTCTTACATACAGCATATTACTGATGTATTATCTCATCACTTCCCAAGAGGCTAATAAACCGAGATCCGTATCAACTAAGCAACAATGCAAACAAAAACACTGCCAAGAACTCAAGACACCTGGTCTTGGCTGCCCTGTTGGACCACATCAAAAAACTGTTCCACAAAGGAGGACTGATTGGCAGACAATTATGAGACAGGAAGAATGGTACAATCAATCGAATTTGTCATAATAAATGGTACAAGGTTCAAGTCCATTGAAAGGTTATGCTATCCTTGAACTAGTGCATGATTCATCATGAAACAGAATGTGAAAAAAAGTAACCCAGTTGAATGGCATCGGCACTCCAGGATCCAGCCAAGTCTCAGCGAAAGGCCACCACAGTTTGCGACTTCCCGCTGGGAACAGACACAGGCACGGAGGCCGCCCAGCTCAGCGTCCAACTGCTAGCTGCTGGCTAGCAGTATGCCCAGCAGAGAAGCCACAGTCGGTGTTCAACTCCTCCACACCTGCCTTGGCACCCCCTCCGATGCAGAGACGGAGATGGACGCAGAGATGGTCCCGCTTGTTGGGACCGCAGCCAAAGGTTGTAGCTGATAGTGTCACCTTTTCCTCTGTGTCTACGCTGATACTTACACTCAGAACCCTGACTGGCCAGGCTGGCAGAGTCAGCAGGAGACTGGGGAGTTGATTTCTCTATCCTGATTAGCGACTCTTAGTTATGAGATGGCCGCAGAGATGTTTTTTTTTTTTTAAAGTAGCTAGCCCAGGCTATCAGAGTCAGCAAGAGGTTAGCAGAGTCAGCAGCAGACTGGAAAGTCAATTTCCTGATTGCTAACTACAGTAGTTGTTTTTTTTGCTTTCCTTTTTCTGAGTAGTTGTCACAAAGCTTCTATAACTAAATAAATATATATAAGTTCGTCAACTGAATTTGGGGGGGCCCAAACAACATGACTTCCGTCTTACTCTCATTAAGTTGGAGAAAGTTGTTAGCCATCCAGCACTTAATGTTTTTCATGCAGTGAAAAAAAGGACTTTAAAGAGTTGGTATCACCTGTTTTTAGAGGCAGGTACAGCTGTGTGTCATCAGCATAACAGTAATAAGATATGTTATGTTTGTGAAGAATGGAGCATAGGACTCAGCCTACATGGTCTTACAGAGTGAGCTAGAGGCCGCCCCCAAAGGTTAAATTGAACCACTGTAGAGCACCAGCCTGGATCCCTACCCTATGCTGAAGGCGATCCAACAAGATTGCATGATCAACAGTGCAGGGCTTGACATTAACTTTTTGAGGCACTTGTCCTTTGGACAAGTACATTTACATTTCACTTGTCCATGAACAAAAGTCACTTGTCCGGGTAAAGATTTATCATTTTATACATTTTTTTGTGTTTTGCTAATGCAGAATTTTAACAAACCGTTGAAAGCATCCAAACTCTATAAACATTAATAAAATTCAGTTTAAACAGTAGAAACAAACGTGTCCCAAGAATAGATTTCCCCTTCAACAAGAAAAAAGGATCTCCAGACTCATATTACAAAGTTATACTTTGCACGTCGGTGTGCAGAAGTTAATATATTGAGATTTTAAGTGAATATTTTAAAGTTTCTCATTACTTTCAGATTCCTAGTCAATATTCTAAGTTACTATGTCAATATATTGAGATATTTTGAGATATTGAGTCAATATATTGAGATTGTAAGTCAATATTTTGAATGTTCTCATTGCTTTGAGATTCTTAGTCAATATTCTGAGTTACTAAGTCAATATATTGAGATACTGAACCAATATGTTGTTACTAAGTCAATATATTGAGATAATGAACCAATATGTTGAGTTATTAAGTCAATATATTATGATATATACTGAGATTAAGTCAATATTTTATAGTTTCTCATTACTTTGATATTCTTTGTTTATATTCTGAGATATTGAGTCAATATATTGAGATACTAATTCAATATTTTGACCAGAGGTAGTGGTGACTTGAACTTATACTATATCTAAAATAATTTTGTAGACATAACAATGGATTTAGACTAAAAGTTGGTGTTAACGTTTTTTTTTCTTTCTACAATTGCACTTTCTACCCGGCAGAAAGTTACCAAGGGATCCTTTAAAAAGGTGTAGCTACTTTACAGTTGATTGTCTGATATTTAATCCTGCAAGTCGCAGAGCTGAGGTTTTACAATAACTGACGGACAAACGAGTAGCGGAGTAGCTAGTAACGTTACGAGGCAGAGAGCCAGCCGTCAAGAGTCAAATTAACTTCATGCTTCATCCGCACAAAGCACACTTCTATCGCCACGAGTGACAGCTTTATTCGGCTCGTTTTCTGTTAACGATGTGGGGACGGGGTAACGTTAAAGCGTAGTTAGCATGCTAACGCGTTAGCTAACTAACACCGGCTGCGTGGCTTGCTGGTTCCACCGTGCTTTTATGCTGTATCGCTTACAGAGAATGAGCTGAACGGTGGGCTGGGTCTAACGTCAGTTAATGTATTTCTTTCAAATCGGTAAAGTAAAATCTGTAACATAAACGGAATGAGTGGCACATAACGTATATAATGCTTCATCCACACAAAGCACATTGCTATCGCCACGAGTGACATCTGTTTTCAGCTTGTTTTCTGTGAACGATGTGGCGAGGAGGTAACGTTAAGGTGGAGTTAGCAAGCTAATGTTAGCCAACTAACACCGGCTAGCTCGCTGTGCTTTCATGCTGCTTCGCTTACAGAGAATGAGCTGAACAGCGGGCTGGGTCTAACGTTAGCGGCCCGCCGACCCGCTGCCCGGGATTGTGGGGTAAAATATGTATTTGTTTCAATTCTGTAATATAGACGAAATGAGAACTAACATGGCATTTTGTTTTGTTAGAGTTTTAACTTGTCCAGTGGGGCAAGTAAATTTCTCTTCCACTTGCCCTACAAAAAATCCACAATCGGACAAGCCTTAATGTCGAGCCCTGACAGTGTCAAATGCAGCACTAAGGTCCAGCAAGAGTAAAATAGCACAATTTCCACCAGCAACAAATCATTTAGCACTTTAAGAAGTGCCGTTTCTGTGCTATGGTATACTCTGAAACCAGACTTAAAATTGTCTAAGACATTGTTTTCACTTAAAAATGAAGAGCTGAGCAAGAACCTTCTCCAAAATCTTTGACATAAACGATAATTTATAAATAGGCCTAAAGCTGTTACAATCGGGCTGAACAACAGCATGTTTAAAGCTAGATGGGACTGTGCCATTCATAAGAGAGCTACTTATTACAGACAAGAGGCTGGGACCAATAGTATCAAACAACTCAAAAGATGAGAGGGGACAATATCTGAAGATGAATAGATAGGTTTCACGTGTGATACAATAGCCATCAATGCAGACAGGGCCACAGGCACAAAACAATTCAGAGAAGCAGGGCATAGGATTGATTTAGAAGTGTCATGATCAGTAGGTGAAATACAAGATCTGATAGTGTCAACCTTGTTGATAAAAAAGCTAAAAAATTGTTCTGTGATTTCAAACGTAGCATTAGGGAGTCCAATAGCATGATTTAGTGCAGTATTTATTGCACTAAACCAAATTTTAGGGCTATGTGCATTTTTAGCTATATCAGAAAAATGCTTTCCTTTAGATGCTATGACAAGGTGTTGGTAGGATACCTGGTGATCTCTCAGTATCTCATAGGACACTTGCAGTTTATCTTTTTTCCATTTCCTCTCTGCTTTTCTACAATTTTGTCTAAGGGCACGAGTCTCACTGTTAAGCCAAGGATGGGCTTTGACTTTGGGGCGCTTCAGTTTAAAAGGGGCAACAATATCAAGAACATCAGTGACAGTGGTATTAAACTGAGTAACTAGCTCATCTGTAGACAGAGAGGCGGAGGTTATCTCTGTAGGGCTAGCAAAAGGACAAGCTATGAAAGCATCAGAAGATTGCCTAGCACTGGACGGGTTCAGTGCTCGGATGTAGCGATCTGGCAAGCAAGGTTTAGGTAATGGATTACAAAGTGATGCATTAAAAAAATCACAGGTTTATGGTCAGATAGACTAGCAACATCCAACTCAATATTTAAAACAGGAAAACCTAATGATAAAACAAGATCCAGTGTATGACCATGTTTGTGTGTGGGACCAGTTACAGACTGAGTCAGATTGAATGAGTCCACAAGTTGTAGAAACTGGCTAACTAAAGGCTTTGATGGACAACAGACATGGATATTAAAATCACCAAGGATTAAAATCGTATCAGAGTTGGGCACAATCATGGACAGAAAGTCAGAAAATTCACTGATAAATTCCTTATTGTACTTTGGGGGTCTATTACACCAGTGCACAAATCAGTGGGCAGGACAAATCAACCTTAAATGCTTGCACCTCAAAACTAGTGTACTTACAGGGATTTTTGAAGATTGTTGCTAAACCCTGACCCCTGCCAGTGGATCTGGGAGAACTAAAAAAGTCAAAATCACCAGGGGAGAAATCAGTGAAAGGGCTTAGATCACCAACAAGCAGCCAAGTTTCCGTGACAAATAAAAAAAGTCTAGATCACGTGATAGGAAGAAGTCATTTAAAATGAATGTTTTGTTCGAAAGTGATTGCACATTCAACAATGCAAATTTAATAGGGATTGTATCCAAAGCCCGCGCTGATCCTATTCGATCATTTGAACAGTCAAGACAACGGAGATTACCATAGTTGACTCCGCGTCTTCTGCGGCCAGGGGAGTGATTATGTCCTCGGATGTTTGTAATTCTTGTGGGAATGATAATGGAGGTGGGGGTATAAAAATTGATTGTCCTGTTGGACTGAGGACCAGTTCTCTGACTTGTGTAGGGTTTGTGCTTAAGTGAGCGATGCTCTAACATTAGAAAAACTCTGTGATGATCGGAGCAGCTCATGAGGTGGGTGTTTATATAAGGGAGAGTAGGTAGTAACTGACAAGGGGGGCCTGCAGGGGGAGCGCTCAAGGGTAACGTATGCTTTAGAGCAGTGTTTCAAAAAATGGGGGTACGTGTACCCCTAGGGGTACTTTGGAGGACTGCAGGGGTACGTGAGATATTTAACAAAATGTTTAATAGTTACAAGGCTGTTGTCCAGAACATTGTTCCTCTTTATGTAGAATTTTTTTTTTCCTACCAAAAATGTGACATTTGTGTCTCCTTCTTTGGACCTAATTTTTCCTTCCTTCCTTCTACTGTCCTTCTACTTTTTACAAGTTTCTCGCTAGTTTCTTCTTATGTCACTGCTTTTGAAGTTTTTGATACTATTTTGACCTATTCTTTCCTTACTTCCTTCCTTCTTTCTACCATCTTTTTTTACAGTTTTTGTCTCTTTTTCTCATTAGCATTTAAATGTTTTTAGTAAATCTATCGCTGACAGCGCTGTACTGTTCCTGTTTATATACAATTTTTTCTACCGAAAATGATTAGCGCTGGTCAGGGGGTACTTGGCTTAGAGAAACGATTCAAAAGGGGTACATTATTGAAAAAAGTTTGAGAACCACTGCTTTAGAGGAAGAGGGGTGTGACTGGGGCATGTGCTTGTGCACGTGTGTGCAAGATGTAAACAGTCAGTCACATGTCTGAGTCTGGAGCCCGTGCTGAAGATTCCGCAGAGCATTTGGCTGCCCCGTTTATTGGGGTGAATTCCATCTTGTGCGGAGAAGTGGTTTTAATGTCAGACTGCACTGTAACATGAGAAATGTTTTGGACAATGATCACTAACCTACTGCCATAATTGAAACAATCTCAGCAGTCGGCTGTATATTTTCCCTATCTAATCTGGCTGTTATCCAAGCGGGAAAATTAGAGGTTTTGCTTTGAGGCTGGTAGTACCAATATGTTCTGGTTCTGCCTTTCATTCCTATAAAAAAGGGATTAAACACCATCTTCAAACCTCCAATGCTGTCTTAATCGTGAATATCAAATTATTATCATGTAGCAAAGGCAGCACTGTTTTGCAAGAGCTGCCAACAACTGTTAAGAGTTTATTACGATTTTGGTGGACAGCTTTTTACACGGCAGCCTGCCTAAAGCCATGCTGGCCTTAACACTGAGGTTCCCTCCATATAGTGAGAGGAGGGAGAGAGGATTCAACACTCAGCCCATTTAGATGGTCTGCTTCACACTTGTGGTCCTGCTGATCTAACACACATTGTTTGCAGTCAGGCATATTGTTTGTTTGTCTTGCATCACACCTCTAAAAGGGAGAACATTTGCTTTCAATAAGGTACCCACGCAAACAAATCAAGGGCCACCGAGGGACAATGCTGAATTATGTGCTCAGTTACGTGTCGACTTCAGATTTATAGTCGCCTACAATCGCGCTTACCTGCGGCTCTGTACAGGATCTTGGGCTCAAAGAATATGCAGGGGTTCTGGTCAGCGATGCAGGCGAGGAGCAGCCCTTTGGCCTGCACTGGACTACGGGGTATTACAACCTGAGGAACACATGACGCACTTTATTAGATCCGGTAATGATGTTAAGACAATTTAACTTTTACTACTACTTCTGGAAAATATCCGATTTTAAATGTTATCATATTTTAACTTGTTTTCACATCTCATTTCATTGTGTGCAACGTAGAATGGCTCCAGAGGAAGAGAGTAGCAGCACCGAACTGGTCACAGCCCACCTAATTGTCAGGACTTTGATACAGAATTTTTTATTATACAGAGTGGACTAAGACTGACGCAAAAATGATTTTAAACTCTTCCTACCAACTGTTGTCTTGCTGCCATTGTAATTGTGTCAGATATTTAATCTCTTAAAATGGTATTTAGATCAGAGTTGGGGTATCATGACAACACTGGGCCAAAGCTGAATCAAGCCTGTCAGACTGTGTGGTGGGACTGACTCTCAGATGGAGCTAACAGTGCTGATAGTACGCACAAAGATGAACATTTATCGGCCTGACCTTTTCTGGGAGACAACCGCTTTATTGCTCTCAGTGATGGTTACTCACAGTGAATGAACTGTAGCTGTAAAACATACAGTCATTGCCGGTCTGTGGCATATGAGACACTTTGACGATGATGATTATACAGTATTTATACAGTATGTATGCTCAGTGAAAAGATAAAAGCAGGCAGGGGTGTTATAGCTTGACATTTTAACTTGTTTACTTTGAGCATATGCTATTCATTTCATCTCAGTGATGCTATCAGCGTTAAGAGAATACTGTATCTTGCTATACATCTCTATGAGAAGTAAGATTTCTGTGTCTGAGAGAATCACTTTTCTCTTTTCACACATATAAACTCAACGTAGCAGGCTCTCTCTTGCCTTTTTACATGCCTGAAGCTTGCAGGTGTGTTTAGTACCAAGTTTATATACTACTCAAATTTATAGGACTAGGGCGCCCAGATAGCTCAGTTGGTAGAGCAGGCGCCCATATATAGAGGTTTACTCCTTGACGCAGCTGGCCCGGGTTTGACTCCGCCCTTAGGCCCTTTGCTGCATGTCATTCCCCCTCTATCTCCCCTTTCATGTCTTCTGCTGTCCTGTCAAATAAAGGCCTAAAAATGCCACACAAAAAAAAAATATATATATTTTTTTACAATGTTGCACAACCAAGTCGTTGCCCAGTGATCCGTTTCTTTTTTTTCTTCTAAATATCGTTATTGCTATTCAAGTCATCATAGCTTGTTAAAGTTATATCATAGTAAATGGGGAGGCAGTAGCTTGCAATAATTCCTCCAGTTTGTTTTTAAGTACTTTTATTTAGTTGAGTTGGAGCAGAAAACTGTTGTGTTCCATTTGTAAATGGAAGCAAAACAAGCATGATTGGAGAGAGTCACTTACTGTATATAAAGTTGAACCTGGAGGCATTGGGCTAATTTTCAGATGCTGTGGCCGTTACAAAGATATCCTTTAAAAAGGTTTAGTTAATAGCAATTAACAACATCATGTTACGCTTCCGTGAGGTGTTTTGAGGAAATGGTTGAGTTGACAGTACTCACAAGAAATTGTAGTGAAAACTGCTTCACTACCTGTCTCAGAAAAGCAGCATTCATATGTCTCAGCAAAAGCCTAAGAACCATTTCATTTTAAAGTAAGTATATACACACCAAGATGTTCTGTGGGGTAGAAGAGCTGCAGTACTGTCACCCAAAAGTAAGCAACAACACCATGTCTTGGATGTAAATCCAAATATGTGAGGCAAGATTAGGTAGCAGTTTAATCCTTGGTTTCCCTCTAACCCTTGTCACCCTGCCGCCATCCCATCTCCTCCAGTCGCACAATTTATATTTCTCCAACAGGTTATCCTTCCAGATTATTGCTGGTAAAGGTTTTATTTTCAATGTTTTTAAGTAGCCCTGGTTCAACTGTTCCTTTAGCTTCTTTTACCTGCATTGTTTAGTGGATATGTTGCAGAGGAATGACAACAAACTATTTAGTAATACACCTGGGGCCGAGTAGTAAATACAAATTTAAGAAGGGGATTGGATAAAATCATTACAGTTGAATTAGTCCTGCTACTTTTTTTTTTAAGAAATGTCCTCTTTATGTGCCGACAATATTCAATGTTCAACTGGGAGACATGAGGAACCAGGAGTTTGTTGTTTCAGCTTGGAAGACCTTCTTTACTTGTTTGAACACTGACCTTCAAAAGTATTTGTATGTACTGTAATTATTTCTCCCGTTCTGTATTTTCTCTCTAGATGTACTTTCAGTATTATGGTTGTATTGGCCTGACTATACCTAATGACTAAAATTTTGGACTGCGCTTCACTAATGTAATAACACCACTCCATACACTCTATATTCTTGATGTTCTGCTAGAAAAACGGTTGTATATGTTTTGGGGCAAGGCATGACATTTTAAAATTGCACAGAGGAAAATATAGAAATGGAAACAAAAACAAGTCAAGATTTTTAATAAAGCACATGGCCGACCTTGATGCCAGGGCAGTGGGCGAAGAAGGCTTCAGGGCTTTGAGAGTGGTAAAGTGACCCGTGGCCAACACACCCCCACGGAGCCCGAATGGTGAGGTTGCCGCAGTCAAACAAGTTGCCAGAACGGTAGCGGTACTTGGCTGCTTCATTGACTATCTGGAAAGAGAACAATATAATTCAGGTTAACACACATTAATAGTTGCCATAAGAAGATGACATTTTACCACTTCTTATGGAGCAGCTGGGTTGTTGTTGCAACGGCAGTCGCTAAAAAGACAATTACAACAATGTGTTGTAAACATTATGAGGTTCTTTAAAGTACTCATATTATGCTTTTTGCCTTTTTCCCTTTCCTTTATTGTCCATCCATCCATCCATCTTTGTCTGCTTATCCGGTATCGGATCGCGGGGGGAGCAGCTTCAGCAGGGGACCCCAAACTTCCCTTTCCCGAGCAACATTAACCAGCTCCGACTGGGGGATCCCGAGGCGTTCCCAGGCCAGGTTGGAGATATAATCCCTCCACCTAGTCCTGGGTCTTCCCCGAGGCCTCCTCCCAGCTGGACGTGCCTGGAACACCTCCCTAGGGAGGCGCCCAGGGGGCATCCTTACCAGATGCTCAAACCACCTCAACTGGCTCCTTTCGACGCGAAGGAGCAGCGGCTCTACTCCGAGCTCCTCACGGATGACTGAGCTTCTCACCCTATCTCTAAGGGAGACGCCAGCCACCCTCCTGAGGAAACCCATTTCAGCCGCTTGTACCCTGGATCTCGTTCTTTCGGTCATGACCCAGCCTTCATGACCATAGGTGAGGGTAGGAACGAAAACTGACCAGTAGATCGAGAGCTTTGCCTTCTGGCTCAGCTCTCTTTTCGTCACAACGGTGCGATAGATTGAATGTAATACTGCACCCGCTGCACCGATTCTCCGACCAATCTCCCGCTCCATTGTCCCCTCACTCGCGAACAAAACCCCAAGGTACTTGAACTCCTTCACTTGGGGTAAGGACTCATTCCCTACCTGGAGTAGGCACTCCATCGGTTTCCAGCTGAAAACCATGGCCTCAGATTTAGAGGTGCTGATCCTCATCCCAACCGCTTCACTCTCGGCTGCGAACCGATCCAGTGAGTGCTGAAGGTCACAGGCCGATGATGCCATCAGGACCACATCATCTGCAAAGAGCAGCGATGAGATCCCCAGCCCACCGAACCGCAACCCCTCCCCACCCCGACTACGCCTCGATATCCTGTCCATAAATGTTACAAACAGGCCCTGGCGGAGGCCAACCCTCACCTGAAACGAGTCCGACTTACTGCCGAGAACCCGGACACAGCTCTCACTTTGGTCGTACTGAGATGGATGGCCCTGAGAAGAGACCCCCTCACCCCCATACTCCCGCAGCACCTCCCACAGTATCTCCCGGGGGGGACCCGGTCATACGCCTTTTCCAGATCCACAAAACACATGTAGACCGGTTGGGCATACTCCCAGGCTCCCTCCAGGATCCTTGCGAGAGTGAAGAGCTGGTCCGTTGTTCCACGACCAGGACGGAATCCGCATTGTTCCTCTTCAACCCGAGGTTCGACTATCGGCCGAACCCTCCTTTCCAGCACCTTGGAGTAGGCTTTACCAGGGAGGCTGAGAAGTGTGATACCCCTGTAATTGGCACACACCCTCTGGTCCCCCTTTTTAAAAAGGGGGACCACCACCCCGGTCTGCCACTCCTTTGGCACTGTCCCAGACTTCCACGCAATGTTGAAGAGGCGTGTCAACCAGGACAGCCCCTCCACACCCAGAGCCTTGAGCATTTCTGGACGGATCTCATCAATCCCAGGGGCTTTGCCACTGTGGAGTTGTTTGACTACATCAGTGACTTCCACCTGGGAAATTGACAATGATCCCCCGTCATCCTCCAGCCCTGCCTCTAACATAGAGGGCGTATTAGTCGGATTCAGGAGTTCCTCAAAGTGCTCCTTCCACCGTCCTATTACCTCCTCAGTTGAGGTCAACAGTGTCCCATCCTTACTGTACACAGCTTGGATGGTTCCCCGCTTCCCCCTCCTGAGGTGGCGAACAGTTTTCCAGAAGCACCTTGGTGCCGACCGAAAGTCCTTCTCCATGTCTTCTCCAAACTTCTCCCACACCCGCTGCTTTGCCTCTTTCACGGCAGAGGCTGCAGCCCTTCGGGCCCTTCGGTACCCTGCAACCGCCTCCGGAGTCCTCTGGGATAACATATCCCGGAAAGACTCCTTCTTCAGTCGGACGGCTTCCCTGACCACCGGTGTCCACCACGGTGTTTGTGGGTTACCGCCCCTTGAGGCAACTAAGACCCTAAGACCACAGCTCCTCGCCGCAGCTTCAGCAAGGGAAACTTTGAACATTGTCCACTCGGGTTCAATGCCCCCAGCCTCCACAGGGATGCACGAAAAGCTCCGCCGGAGGTGTGAGTTGAAAGTCTGTCGGACAGGGGCCTCCTCCAGACGTTCCCAATTTACCCGCACTACCCGTTTGGGCTTACCAGGTCTGTCCAGAGTCTTCCCCCACCCCCTGACCCAACTCACCACCAGATGGTGATCAGTTGACAGCTCCGCCCCTCTCTTCACCAGAGTGTCCAAAACATACGGCCTCAGATCAGATGAAACGATCATTGACCGTTGGCCTAGGGTGCTCTGGTACCACGTACACTTATGAGCATCCCTATGTTCGAACATGGTGTTTGTTATAGACAATCCATGACTAGCACAGAAGTCCAACAACAAACAACCACTCTGGTTTAGATCAGGGAGGCCGTTCCTCCCAATCACGCCTCTCCATGTGTCTCCATCATTGCCCACGTGCGCGTTGAAGTCCCCCAGCAGAACAATGGAGTCCCCCACTGGAGCCCCATGCAGGACTCCAGTCAAGGTCTCCAAGAAGGCTGAATACTCCGAACTCTTGTTTGGTGCATATGCACAAACAACAGTCAGAGTTTTCCCCCCCACAACCCGCAGGCGTAGGGAGGCGACCCTCTCGTCCACCGGGGTAAACTCCAACGTAGCGGCGCTCAGCCGGGGGCTTGTGAGTAGGAAATAGTGGAAAAATTTTATGAATTATTTTAAAAATGACATAAATCACTGAAAAAATGCCCAACTGTTTTGGGTTTGGCTGCAATGGAAGACAGGGATGCGGCAAAAGATTTCACAAGTCCCCCCCGTGAAGCAAAAAGGTGAAAAGTATGGGAGCTGTTCATTATTGCATGAGGTAAATGTCAACTTTTCTCTTCGATATGATAACAAAATTACATAGGACAAATATAGTAATACCATCATTAATGTGTACCATGCTGTCAAAAAGTTCTAACACTGCTTTATGCTAGCGTTAGCTTTTTCGCTAGCACTCCTTGACCTACATGCTTGTGATCTTGCCGTAGTCATATAGCTTTTGGTCTCGACCGAGTCCAGGTGTCTTTATTATGGTCATAATAATATTGGAAGGAAAGTGAAACACAGCTTGGACAGGGATGTTGTTTGGCTTTTCACAAGTAAAGACAGCTAGCTAACGCTAGGCCGACATTTGCTGACGTTAGCGTAACAGCGTTAGCTAGGTAAATATTACGACTGCCTTCGGCGTTTCCTATATCTGCGTCCATGTTGTCAACATAAGACCTTTGGCGTTAGTGCTCCTTTTGTACCATCATTTTATTGAATGAAATATTAAAAAGGTCCTGTGGCATGAAAATTTCACTTTATGAGGTTTTTAAACATTAATATGTGTTCCCCCAGCCTGCCTATGGTCCCCCAGTGGCTAGAAATGGTGATAGGTGTAAACCGAGCCCTGGGTATCCTGCTCTGCCTTTGAGAAAATGAAAGCTCAGATGGGCCGATCTGGAATCTTCTCCTTATGAGTTCATAAGGAGAAAGGTTACCTCCCCTTTCTCCGCCCAGAGAATTTGGCCCACCCATGAGAGAGAGAGACATCATGGCTTTCAAACGAGCAAAGTGGCAATTGGTCAAGCCCCCTCTAGTGGCTGTAATTCTGGACCAAGGCTGAATTTTGGGAAAGAGACTTCAGATCCAGTATTAGAGGACCACTAAGGCCTATATAAAAGAGACTTCAGCTACAGTATTAGGGGACCACTAAGGTCTATATAAAAGAGACTTCAGATACAGTATTAGGGGACCACTAAGGTCTATATAAAAGACTTCAGATACAGTATTAGGGGACCTTTGTTTTATGAATAAAGACCACACCAGTGGACACTGGATGGAGACTGCATGTGCCGAGCCATTCTCTCTGCTATTCCCCTTAAAGCTTTTAAAAACCTTATTTTATTTTTAACGAGCAAAATCATCTAAAGTGTCCGGTTCCTTTTACCTCTTTCTACAATTTCTCATACTGGGCTTCCTCCAAAAAGGTATCCCAAGTTTTCCTCCCTGAAACTCAGGTGGGCTGTTAATTCAGCTTTTATGTCTCTCTCAGGTCAGTTTGGACTGCACCATTTTAAGCAAGAGCACAGAAGGAGTTAGGAGGATTTGGTCCACTGTTGCTCTAAATCGCAGGGACTCGCATTCATCTTGTGGAGGGTGAGAAGACACAGTATGACACTAGGGTGAGCATGTATGCATGGTTAAACAGCAGCGCTGCCCACGGTCCTGCTCAGCCAATTCTTTAGGAAAGATTCAAGAGTAGATGGACATGGATAAGAGCTCTTTTTGTTTAACAGATTTTCCCCAAATTAGATTTTAGGATATGAAACAAACATTTTGACTTTGAGGTCTGTATCAAACATCTGCATGCAACAAGGAACATCATACACAAATAAGACAGACGACAAGTAAGAGTGGCTGCCAGGCTAGCAAACATTGTTTTTCCTCATTCCTTCTTTTTTAAGTGTATTTCAGAAGATACTGAATTTTGCATCTTTTGCATGGAGGCCTCATCACTCTTGCGCAAATAAAACTCCATATACGTAGGGAGTTATCACATTTATAGTACTGAGAGAGTCAAATTGATGCAAACCAAAGATATATTACATAATCATACTCTTTCCATCATTCTTAATATTCTTCAGGTTCAGTGATTCCAATGTGTTTGTTTGTGTGCAACAATGGTGCTATGCACTCTCAGTTGCATACAGCCCTGTAACCTAGCTTTATACTCTTCATTCCTGCAACAGCATTTTTCTGGGTTTTTATTACCTTTAAAAGACTGTTTTTACTCTGGGCTATGACATAGTCACTCGATGCCTTGGCTAGCCATACACGGTTATTTCCAGGAATAGTTAGGCCACGTAGATGCATGTGAGTGGTACTATGGTGTGGACCCCAGGAAGACTAGCTGTGCTTAAGTTCATAGCTAGTATTTTAGAGACAAAATGATTGATCAAGACAAAAAAAAAAAACAGCAGATTACTTGATAATGGTAGTAATCGTTAGTCGCAGCTCTAATTACCTGGTCAAAAGCAGGATAGATGTAGTCAGCAAACTGGATCTCAGCGATGGCTGTGGCACCAGCAACAGCGGCACCAATACCAAATCCCACAATCCCCTGCTCACAAAGGGGAGTGTTGAAGACTCTGTCCTTACCTGGGGAAACAGTAGTAGAGAGGAGGAGAAGACTCAGAAGTTTAAGTAATGGTAATGAAAGGCAACGAGGGGCTACTGGGTGAGGGAGCTAACTGTTGTATCAACCTACTCAGAGAGAAAAGTTCACACAGAGGTTTAAGGCGTGGCAACTACTGACCAGGCTGGAATTACTGAACGGCCCATTTTATTTATTGATTTATTTATTTGGAACCACTGACCACAATTGTAGAGGGTGCCTAAGGAATAGCAGGGGGTTTCTGATGACAGAGCCCATGCCTCACACTTGAGTGAGGAGAACACTCTTAAAATGCCATGCAGTCCTAAAATAAATTAAGTGACAAGCTGATGCCTCCTCGGCTGTAGCAAACCAAGCGTGTGATGAACACACAACATATACTGAGTAAAAACTGAAAAAAAACTTCTTCCATTCTTCTTCCATTCTCCACCCTATAATCTGAAAAAGAGCCACAACTGTGGGACTCTAAAATTGGGTTAAGAGTGTTATTTTTGCTCTCATCTTTGTGTATTTGCCAATCCAGTCTTTTTCGGTTTTGCTGGGAAATGTGCTTCTCAGCAGTGAAACTCTGCCATGTGCCCTGCTCTGTGCTCACAAAGTTCAATTAGCAACCACAGCACCAAAACCCCTTAGAGGAACAAACAATTAAGAGCTCAAGCTTTTACGCCTTGCCATTCAGACTGAAGCCAACCTCAAATATGCAGCTTCATGTGAAAGTGACAGTAACGTGTGTGTGTGTGTGTGTGTGTGTGTGTGTGTGTGTGTGTGTGTGTGTGTGTGTGTGTGTGTGTGTGTGTGTGTGTCTCATCAAAGCAATGGGTAGTAAGTCAATAAATGACAATCGAGACATGTAACAATAACAGTGTGTAACAATGAAATGCATCGTTGAGTTGACGTTTGGGCCTCAGTTGTTCTCACAAGTCTAGAATGCACATTTAAATAGACATGTTTGGGTAACGTTTATAGCCAGTGCTGCCTGGCACCAACGTCGCTTCCAGTGAAAAAGGCTACACACATCAGTGAGAGGGAGAGCTAGTCGGAGCATAGGGTCAACGTGCTGTTGTTTTCAGGGAAACAGCCCTCAGATGCAGCCGGCGACAGGAGAGCTGGATCTACGAGGAAAATGCATCCGCCTCGTAAAAAGCCTTTTATGTAGTGTCCGCCCTGTATTAACCTTTGGTCTGCATAATGCCTGTGAGTGGCAGAGGTGTGCACCACCCCTTTCAGTAGTGAGAGGGATAAAAACAGCTTTGTGCTCGTCACTGTACACAAGGATGAGATGGAAAATAATGATCCCTCTCCAAAAGGTCAGCACTTCTGACGTCAATGAAAACAAAAGGCAAAGCCAGCTACTGTGGGGTGGATTTAACACTTGCTATTGAAGAAGAAGAAACAAAAAAAATATATATATATATATATATATATATATATATATATATATATATATATATATATATATATATATATATATTTTTTTTGTATATATACACACAGTTTCTGTACATTTAGTTTTAGAGGCTCTGAATTAAGCTGAATACAGATTTGGTTAATGCTATTGGAGAGAAAATAAAGCCTGCAAATTGGATTTACCCAGGTTTACTGAATGAAAAAAATCTATTTGACCCATATGTTGTAGATTTTTAAATAAATCGAGGGGAAATTGGTTACAACCACTAACTTTTCTTGTACTCAGCACCAATCTCAGGCATGCTCATAGCCTATTTTATTATAGAAAACAGCTTAATGCTATTGCCATGTCTTTGGTCCTTTCTGTCCCCATAAAGATTTAGGTTTAATGTCTGACTGTCAACTGCAGAATCAAACTGGAACTGCAAGTTTCTTTTGAAGGGCAAATCCCCACTGATTGTTAGCAGGAAGACACATAAATGACTAATGTAATGAACTGCAGATGCAGTGCTCTCTGTGGGTTCAAACTTCACAGCAAGTGGCAGTAGCAGCTACATCCCAATACGCCTTTTCCACTGAAGACATTTTGACATGTTACAGCGGGAAAAGCAAAGGCGTAAATAATAAAATGAATGATGGCAGAATCCCATTTAGCTGCTTCAGTTTCAGGGTCCTGGTATTTTGCACGCTGGCTCACATTCCCTGATTACTGGGACGCTTGAATACAACAGAGCCATCGTTAATGAGATTAGTAACACCTGTGCTTTTACTGCTATGACAAGTCACAATGTCTGCTATGAAAAAAGGCCTATCAGTGGAACAACCTCAAACATGTCTTTGGCGTTTCTGCACTGCAATGTCTTGCTACTTGTCAGCTGACACATACAGTACAGGCCAAAAGTTTGGACACACCTTCTCATTCAATGCGTTTCCTTTATTTTCATAACTATTTACATTGTAGATTCTCACTGAAGGCATCAAAACTATGAAATAACTGAAAACATGTCTTATATTTTAGATTCTTCAAAGTAGCCACCCTTTGCTTTTTTATTAATAAGGGAAAAAATTCCACTAATTAACCCTGACAAAGCACACCTGTGAAGGTAAAAACATTTCAGGTGACTACCTCATGAAGCTCATTGAGAGAACACCAAGGGTTTGCAGAGTTATCAAAAAAAGCAAAGGGTGGCTACTTTGAAGAATCTAAAATATAAGACATGTTTTCAGTTATTTCACACTTTTTTGTTAAATACATAATTCCATATGTGTTCATTCATAGTTTTGATGCATTCAGTGAAAATCTACAATGTAAATAGTCATGAAAATAAAGAAACACATTGAATGAGAAGGTGTGTCCAAACTTTTGGCCTGTACTGTATGCCAATTCTGATATAACTATAATAAAATAATATCTGCCTCACGGCTACCAGCTGGAAAGAATGAATACATAGAGAACACAGCAGCATCAGTAATTCAGAGCTAATTTACCCTATAAAAAAAACTCCAATAATATACACATTGGAGGCATATCGAAAGAAACACCTGACAAGATAATGCAAAATAGTTCAATGGGCCTGAAATACTATTTTAACAATACCTGCTCTGTGGAATTCTCAGAAGCAAAAAGTGAACAAGAACATCACAAAGAGGGTTAATAGGCCTTTATTAGGCCTAACTAGTGACATTAACTACCATCATGGCTCTTCTACATGCAATTGTACCAGTAAGACATGCTTGGAATGGGAGCACCTAATGCAGCCTCAATTATTATTATTATTATTATTATTATTATTATTATTAATTACTACACGTGTGCTTTTCCTGCTATGAAATGTCAAAATGTCTGTCTGCCTGGTATTCCTGTAGCTATACTATCATACCCGCAGTGTTTAATGTACCATTTTAAATGTAAGCAACATTTGAGCAACAGAATCAAAAAAGTAGATTCCAAAACAAACTCACAGCAGTGAGCATTGACATGCTATATCAGGTTACTGCGTCACGTTTGTAAGGCTACCTTGCTACAAAGGACAAATAAGTGCCAACGGATCCTTGTGGTCCTCTTGGCGAACAGTGAACAGTAACGTGACCTTGTGAAGGAGGAAGTGGTGAGACGTGTCACAGTCCTCTGCTGCCACCTAGTGGCATAATCATGTAATGCAGGCGGAAGAATGGTGCTGACGTGTTTTTTTTTAAAGGGGTGATAGAATGCAAAACCAATTTTACCTTGTCATAGTTGAAAAATGACAGTTTGGAGGGTAAATAGGATATACATAGAACCTCTAAATCCCATTACCACCTCTTTCCTCTGCAAATCTCACAATTTGAAACTGCTGCTGAAAACGGGCAAATCTCAACTAACCACCGAGTTGACGTCAACTCGGTGGCTCCTCCTCATTTGGCTCTAGTCAGTAGTCTTTGTCACGCCCCAACATTTACATAGGCTACACCAATGACCTGAGGTCAGCTTAGTCTTCTGAATCTAGGTCGCGCAGATCTCTGCTATTCCATTACTAAATTCACTTCTGAGACTTTTTTATGCTAGAAATCAACTATGCAGAGGTCAGATATGGACCGTTTTACAAAAGTTGATGGCTAATTGCAAATTTTATCCGACTGTGTCACAGTTCAGCAGGAGCTCCGCAGGCTAACGTGACAGCGGCCGGTGCTGCCTCGCCACCCGGCATGTCCTCCTTCACAGACTCCGGCTCGCTGTGAGCTAAATAGAGCTCCGTCACGACCGGAAGCCCGTGGTGCTCCATACCCGCGCAAAGTCACCGTTTCTGGGTTACTGGACTACCAAATGCAGAGGCCCTGACGGAGCTCCAGGGCCTGCAGCTAGCCACGATCTTTACCCATAGGATTGAATGGACACTAGCAGCAACGAAACCCCTCACGTTCACAAAATGCATTACATAAAAATCGGACACAAGCGTTAGCTTTGTAAGACCTTAGGGTAGCTAATATATAAGTGGTGTGACATAAATTCAAACTGTAAATATATTATAGTTATGCCGAAAGTGTAGCTAGCTAGCTAGTCGCGATCTTTAGCAACCCATAGGATTGAATGGACACTAGCCACTAACGAAACACCTCATGTTCATAAAATATTCATGAGCATACCATATTTGGAAGAAAAGCTCTTGTTCCAAATCGGGCCAAAACACAGGGTTGCATAAGGGCCCATAAAATAGCAATCGGGCCATTTTCAGCCCAATCGATGTTACATACCCTATTAAGAGACCTTAAAGCGTAACTCTCGCCAAAATGCGTCCTAGGGTATTTTTGTGAATGTACGTGAGTCAAACTTTAGTTTAAAAGCATATTTAGGACTGAATCGCCACTTTTAAGATTCACCATATTCTCGTTTTTGGGTCAAATGGCCTTTTGAATGGGAGTGCTAGGGGCACTCTCATGCTAGTCTCAAAATAGCTATTTTTGAAATACTAAGAAGGCTCGACACAACATGAAACTTTGCTTCAAGTATCACCAGGAGCTCTACACTTTAACGCAAGCATTGACAAACTTGTTTTTGTACACAGATTTACTAAAAAGAAAGTTTTTGAGCAACTCACCGCAGCTGTTGTTGTTTCGGGCCGCAGCCATTTTATCAGTCAAAAACAATCGATTTCCAAATGCAACGTAACAGGAAGGAGAGTAAAGAAGGAAAGCTCCTAAAGCTTAGTTCCATACAAATGCACGGATAAGTCATTGTTTTGTCGTTAAAAACAATATTGACCTTGTAGTTGAAAAAGGAGCCTCATATTATTCAGATTCGCATTTGGATATCGACTCGTTTTGACTGCCGAGGTGGTAGTGGCCGGAAACAACAACAGCTGCGGAGAGTTGCTCAAAAACTTTCTTTTTAGTAAATCTGGGTACACAAACAATGTTGTCAATGCTTGCGTTAAGGTGTAGAGCTCCTGGTGATGCTTGAAGCAAAGTTTCATGTTGTGTCGAGCCTTCTTAGTATTTCGAAAATAGCTATTTTGAGACTAGCATGAGAGTGCCCCTAGCACTCCCATTCAAAAGGCCATTTGACCCAAAAACGAGAAAACGGTGAATCTTAACAGTGGCGATTCGGTCCTGAATATGCTTTTAAAAGGAACACGCCGATTTATTGGGAATTTAGCTTACTCACCGTAACCCCCAGAGTTAGACAAGTTGATACATACCCTTCTCATCTCCGTGCGTGCTGTAATGCTGTCTGACGGCTCCAGCGGCATCAGGCCAGCACAGAACATGCAGGTGAATGGTTCCAGTAATCCTACTGCTCCGAATAAATGACAAAATAACGCCAACATGTTCCTATTTACATGTTGTGATTTATAGAGTCACAGCGTGTACAAAAACAACGTAACATGAGACACAGCCGTCTTCTAACCGTAAACAAACCGGGAACTATATTCTCAGGTGGAAGAATATAGTACTTGGGCGGAGTGATATGCTCGCAGCAAGCCTGTCTGAGAATATAGTTCCCGGTTTGTTTACTGTTAGAAGATGGCTGTGTCTCATGTTACGTTGTTTATTGTACACGCTGTGACTCTACAAATCACAACATGTAAATAGGAACATGTTGGCGTTATTTTGTCACTTTTGTCACAATTTGGAGCAGCAGGCTAGTTGGAACCAGTTACCTGCAGGATCTGTGCTAGGCTAAGCTAATGCTGGAACCGTCAGACAGCGTTACAGCACGCACGGAGATGAGAAGGGTATGTATCGACTTGTCTTACTCTGGGGGTTACGGTGAATAAGCTAAAGTCCCAGTAAGTCAGAGTTACGCTTTAAGGAACAGTGTGAAATACCGTATATAAAAATTCTATCACCCCTTAAAACCATACTCAGCAGTCAAGCCTTTTGAACGGGGAGAATCGAAGAGGAATTAAACGGCTTACCATATTTGTCTCTGAGACCCACTGTGCATCGGAAAACTCCACCAAAGGCAACATCTTCCCCAAAGATGACTGCAGATAAACACACAATAAAATCAGTGATTCAATGGCTCGTTTTCTTAAGATTCTGTTCTTTAGCATGTTAGAACAGAAAAGGCAAGAATAATTACATCCGAAATAAAAATAAAGTCACAACATGAGATGGGAGAAATAGAAAACTATCATTATTTTTTTAACACACCACCAACCTACAGCTCTGTGAGAACTGGTCAGGCAACATTTCTACCCTTTATGAGGAAATCATAACACCTTGATTTGAGTAACACTAAGGACTCAAAACTAGGAGGATCCAACTTTAGATTTGAATATTTCCTTAAATGACATGATCCCACAGCTGGCTACATCAAATTAATTCCATTATAATTATACAATAAGTTCGTTTTATGAAGATGGCTTAAAAAAAACATTGAAATGCAATAACACACAAACAAGGAACATTTCTACATCATGATGTTCTTGGAACATCATGCTCTTGTGACAGATCAGATGATTTTAGCAAGTCAATCAAATCTTTTGAAAGGTGCAGTGTTTTGTTGGGTACATCTAACCTGTACATACTTCAAGTGTGAAGCAACCTTACTGTAGTCCAACATTTTGCATGGCTTTCATTCTTACAAGCAGGGCTATGAAAAATATTTAAAAGCCAGTGTGTTCTTAAAAAAACTGCGTGATGATGAATGAGGTAAAAGGGCTATAAAATCCCCTTTCCTGTTTTAGCATCCTACCTGCTGTTGGATCACTGGCGAGAGTGTTGTCCAAGGCACTTGTAACTGACTGGAACAAGTTCATCTTCTGGGTGGGACCTAAAAGGTTTTAAGATAAAAAAAAAGAAATAAAAACAAACATTTATAGAAGAACTTGACACCACCAACAATTCATTATTTTGCATTTGGATTATATACAAACAGTACACTGTTGAACACATTTATAAGTGGCCATACCAGTTATTGCAGGAAGGAAACCACATTAAAAGGAAACGAGGCACAGATTCCCAGCCTTCAAACATTAGGACACACACTTCCCTTTGTTCCAGACAATGAACAAATGACACTCGTAGTTTCTCAATACTGGGTTGGTTTTCTCTTCCAGTAAATATGTTAGCGATTATTTGGGTGCCAACATCCTGGTCAAATGAACTGTAGGTTGAACAGTGAGCACATAGCTCATTTGGGTCGACTCCGACTCAGAGATCATACTGACACTTCTCTTGTGCGATAAGGTCACATCACAAGTTCTTTACTGCTGTTACACCAACCAGGTTCACCATGCAGTGCTTTCATGTTAATAAAATGCCAACCTTGTCAATAAACTTGTTTGGCAATTTCCCCATCCCCTACAATCTTTAAGTCCATAGCCAGCAATGTGAAACTAAATGTTATTGTTCAGTTATTCAAGTTGAAAATAGAGCCCGGCCAATATTATCTGCCGATATTAGGCATTTTCCAAACTATCGGTATCTGCGTTTATAATGGCCGATAAAAGGAATATTTAAAAAATAAAATAAAAACGGACAAAACCCCCTTCAACCATGTTCTGAGTGTTGGCGTTGCATAGTTTGTCCACCAGAGGGCGCTCTACAACCTCCCTGTTGTTTTTGGATGCTTTTCTATAGGCCTTAGTGGTCCCCTAATACTGTATCTGAAGTCTCTTTTATATAGACCTTAGTGGTCCTCCAATAGTGTATCTGAAGTCTTTTTTATGTAGACCTTAGTGGTCCTCTAATATTGTATCTGAAGTCTTTTTTATATAGACCTTAATGGTCCCCTAATACTGTATCTGAAGTCTCTTTTCTATAGGCCTTAGTGGTCCCCTAATACTGTATCTGAAGTCTCTTTTATATAGACCTAGTGGTCCCCTAATACTGTATCTGAAGTCTCTTTTATATAGACCTAGTGGTCCCCTAATACTGTATCTGAAGTCTCTTTCCTGAAATTCAGCCTTGGTGCAGAATTACAGCCACTAGAGCCAGTCCCACAATGAGCTTTCCTTAGGATGTGCCATTTCTGTGTCTGTAGCTATTGAGGAGGAGAGGGGGGGGGGCAAGGTGGAGGGTGGGGGTGTGGCCTTGACCAACTGCCACTGTGCTTGTTTGAAAGCCATGATGTCTCTCTCTCTCTTGGGTGGGCCAAATTCTCTGCAAAGCAGAGAAAGGGGAGGTAACCTTTCCCCTCATAACATCATAAAGGGAAGCTTCCAGATCGGCCCATCTGAGCTTTCATTTTCTCAAAGGCAGAGCAGGATACCCAGGGCTCGGTTTACGCCTATCACCATTTCTAGCCACTGGGGGACCATAAGCAGGCTGGGGAAATGCATATTAATGTTAAAAAAACTCAAAATGAAATTTTCTTGCCATGGGACCTTTTATTGATCAGAACTTTAATATATTTTGATGTTCCTCTGTTCTGTTGTGACAATAAAACAAGTTTATTTTTAAACTGCATTATCATATTATTTTAGTGAGGACTCATAAATAACTACAAATAACTAATGTTAGGGAAATCTGTTTATGTTTTGTTATGCGTTTCTGTTTTTTTTTTAAATATATATTGGCTGTTATATCAGAATATCGGATTTTTAAATCACCAAATATTTTTATCGAAATCGGCCTTAAAAATCCTTTATCGGTCGGGCTGTAGTTGAAAATTTAGTAGTCGAGCCTATTGACAAAGGCAGAATTAATGTTTTAAAGTGGAGTTTGGCATTAGCTGCAGTTATATTAGCCTCGTGAGATCGTCCTGATTTCACGAGCTCCAGTTTTCTCTCTATATCAGTCTGGCATCATGTGATAGAGAAAAATTTGGAGCCGTTTGCCAAACGACCGACCAATCAGCGTTGGTTTTGAGGCGGGTTTAGGTGTGACGCAACGAGAAACAACTGTTAGTCTAAACAACGTGGCGGCTTCCACGGATGAGATGAGTGTAGCTATCACGCAAGTTTTATCCGAATCAGAAAGTATTCCTTCATTGAAAGAAGAGCAAAAAACAGCACTGGAGGCTTTTCTCGGAGGAAAAGATGGTTTTGCTCTTCTCCCGACTGGTTCCGGCAAGAGTTTGATCTGATTGGTTGATTTGGCCCGTCTATCACCAACATAGGTGTTGATAGACCGATGGTTCATCCAATCAGCTAACCAGGATTTTCGCCCCTTCCCAAAAGTTCTCCAACTGAAAGTTCCCAGATGGATATGCCGAGCAAATGCGAAGCGATCCATCTGGTGGAGTCAGGTTACAGTTATATAGCTATAGTTATACCAATGTTACTCCATACAAAGTGGAGCAGGTATCGTGATTACAAATTAGCTAGGTTATTTTTAACATCTATAAAAACAGCTAGAACAGTCTGGTAAGTTCAGAAAATGACATCACTTCACCGTAATGTAGCCTTTAAAACCAGGAAAAGACAACACTTGTGTCATATCACGATATTACGAGATCTAGAATTTAAGACAATATCTATCTAGCCTCATATAACAATGTCGATACAATGCTTTAAAAACTACAAACAAGCCATGGCGTTTTTCCCCTATCCCAGAATAGATAAGTGGTATTGCCAGACAATACTCCAGCACTGCACTGTGGAGATAGGTCTGGCAATGAGAGACTAAGTATGGTCTAATATGCAACTTACAAAAGTCAAAGTTTGATGTGGAAACTGGAAACTTCCAAAGCACATCCACGGAGAACGGATTAATTTTAGTTAGGTAGGAGACATATTTGGTCTAAGAGTTAAACTTTTGAGATATACAATACTTTGCATATTCATAGATTCTTAATTTTTCAATGAGGGAGAAGTAGATGTAGATTTAAATAACTTTCAACTTAGTCATTGAACTCTCTCTCTCTCTCTCTCTCTCTCTCTCTCTCTCCCCCAGGGGCAAAGAGTTTAACTTGTAACGCTACTGTACAACTCTACAGTAGGGCTGTCCTCGACTAAAGAACTCCTTAGTCGACTAACACTTATATGATTTTGTCGACTAATCGATTAGTTGATTTAACTGACAGAGCTGTGCGCTTTGAGAGGTGGTTAAGACTAGAAAAGCACAATATAAATGTAGTTAATTAACATCTGTAAAACTGAGTTTCTCCACAATTAATCCAGCAAAAGCACCACTTTAAATCTTGTGTTTACCATAAATGTGCTCAGAAGTTTCTTGGAAATGAGTAATTAAGCATGAATAAGCATAAAAAATGACTAATCGACTAAAGAAATCTTAGTCGACTAAGACCAAAACGACTAACGACTAAGAGGTGGCAGCCCTACTCTACAGTATCCAATCTTGACAACTGGAGAGATATCGCAAATAAAACCCTTTCATATCTCCTAACCAGAAACCGTTTAAGTCACTTGTCTTCTTACAGCTAACGTTAAACTGGGAATCTCCCAGTTGTCCCGTTAATGGAGCAAGCTAACGCTAACATTAGCCGGCTAGGCAGCCACTCACCATATTGTGTCGGTACGGGGTCAGGCTGGAAGGTAAAGTGCGCTGCATGTCTTCGTTGTGTTTTTGTACGGGAGTTGGAGTTCGGTGACAATTTCAGCAGAGTTGCCTCAAAAGAGCTCTGAGCCCCGGTGCCAACACCGGAGACGGGAAGTTTGAAGGGTGCACCTCGGATGAAGAACCGTGCTGCGGCCGCCATCACTGTTGTTATGACTGAACAGGAAGGGCAACGTGCAAAGACTGTCTATAAAAACGAAGATGTCTCACTCAGTAGAGGGGACGAGATATTCTGATATCTATCTAAAAATGTCTGGGTTACATTTAGGTATTATTGGGCCTCTTTCATCAGTCTTTATTAAACACATGATACTGGGATTTTCTATTAGTACACTAAATTAGGTTAACTCAACTAATGTATTGGTTAATTATATTTCAGCATTGTGTTAGTATTCAACAATACTATCCCATAGGCATAGGCTTTCGAACAATATATTTAACATGTCTTTGTGTTAAGAGCTATTACATTAGATACCCATTTCTCGTAGAACATGGTGAGAACCCCCATTTTATCTTAAAAAAAAGAACGTCGAGAAAGTAAAAATAGAAAGTAAAATAGAGACAAGTTTAAGAAGGAAAAGGAACTTCGGCTCTCTGTGGTAGTGGCAAAGTGAGAACTCCTGTTTTGTTTTGTTTTGTAGAATTAACTCCGCCCACATTGAGGTCTACATCCATGGTCTGCAGTCAGGGCGGCTATATGAGCCACTATGAGCACAAAGGTTGTGATTGGTCAAGTATGAGGGCGGTGTGCGTGGTAGAGACTGGATACGTTCAGAGCGCACTCGTTCAAGTCAGAGCCAGAGTGATAGAGAAAGACATGGCTCTGGCTCTGGTCAGAGCCATACATACATATATACATATATACATATATATATATATATATATATATATATATATATATATATATATATATATATATATATATATACATATATATATGAGAGCCATAGAGATATCTTTCTCTATCACTCTGGTTCAAGTGGCACGTCATTGCCAATCAGCAGTCTTCTTGGGTTTACGTCATGAAGTCTGTATTACCCTATTACCTATGTGTATTACCCATTACTGCGACTCTTTGTTTTTTTCCCCCACTATGGCCACGCCAAGACCCGCCCTTCAATAGCTACTATTGGCCAGGCGTCCATGCTTACGCAAGGCAACGTAACCTGAAATGCCTAACCCCAACCAATCAAGCTGCTTCGTAGGGCGGGTCTTGGCGTGGCCATAGTGGGATTCGTTATTTTGCAACCCGGTCAAGCCACATCCATGGGTCAAGGCCATACTGTCTGTGGTCAAGCCAGCCGCCGTTCGGATTTTGATGTGCGTCTATCTATTCGCACTTTTGCGTTACCGGTACTTGGAGCGGCCAAAAAGGAAATTTTCAATTCAACTTTATTTCAGACACAGACAGGTCCATATCAGTATAAAAATAAGGCTCGTATGTCAGCAATGCCAAGTAAAAATCTGTAAATGTATAAAAGAATTTACATTATATTACACATATCAAATACTAATTATTGTAGCATATGTGACGTCACCTAATTTGATAATAGTAATAGTAGTAATAGTTTTGCTAAGAAGCGTTCTTTTAATACATCCATGGAAGCGTGGCCATCGTCAAATATGTATAAACATATAAACAATGTGCACCATATAAATTGTCTTGGTAAATATAGCAATGAGTTCATCTTCCTGTTGGAAAAAAAAACGAGATCAAGGCTATGTTCAGACTGCAGGCAAAAGTAGCCCAAATCTGATTTTTGGGAGGTCAAGTGACCAAGTCAGACTTCTTCAGAAGTAGGCTAGTGTGAACACTCAAATCTTGCCCAGATCAGATTTTTTCAAATCAGATTTGATACGACTTTTACATCAATCTACATCGACATGTCTCGCAATTAGGCGCCAGCGGGAGTTAGCCCTAGACACAGACAGTATCATTAAAAACTGACAGAAAGTTTTGAATAATTCACAACACAGTCCCACCACTCCTGGCTTCATCTCTGCATCCACACACACCTCTGGAGTGAATTTGCAGCCATAACCCCACAAAAGGCCAAAAAAGCCAATGTTGGCTTTCTTTCTCTTCATTCTTCTCCTCCTCAGCACCTGCTCATTAATGGTACGGCTGCCATTAAACAAACATTTTGAAATAAAAGCGAAAATGCTTAGGCCTACTACTCCCTAACTTTAGTGCTACACGTCATTGTTATTGGTCTTTTGCGCATGCGGGTCAGTTTGAAACCGCAAACAGTTCCCACTGGAATCTGATATAGGCCACATTTTAAAAGGTCATGTGAACAGCTAAACAAAAAGTCAGATCTGAGCAAAAAAATCTGAATTAAGCATAACGGCAGAATCCAAATCCTCCCCTTATCCCTTTGTCTTTGTCTTATCCCTCGTTGTGCGCGTTCACGTGAGAGCTAGTGCTGTCCGAATCCTCGTCTTGATCGAGTGTTAGGGCTTAGGGGAGGGTCAGATGTCCCTTCCGACCAAGTAAGAACGCGAGCTTACTTCGCCAGCAGGGGTACATTGCATACATTACACAACAAGGAACATGGCTGCCAGGTCGACCAGAGAGACCCATAAATGTAAGTATTCTAGACTTAAAAAATTGATTTAAAAATTACGACGGTGTTGTTTTGTGCTCTACACAGTCCTGTACATATATAATTGCAACCATATTCTTATTGAAACGTTTTTAAAAATCGCTAGTTTGCTAACGTTACATTGCTGATTTCAGTCCCACATTTCATTTGAATGGACTCCATGCATGTTTCCAGTCCAGTTAGCTATGTGCTTTGTTCTGGGGCTGTGGGAAAGGCAACTCTAGCCGCGATGTCTTTTATTTTTTTTTGGGGGGGGGGACGTAACTGTAGCCACTAGCTAGCTAGGTAGCTATGTGCTTTGCTGTGGGGAAGTCCATCCATCTCCATCCATCCATCTTCATCCGCTTATCCGGTGTCGGGTCGCGGGGGGAGCAGCTCCAGCAGGGGACCCCAAACTTCCCTTTCCCAAGCAACATTAACCAGCTCCGACTGGGGGATCCCGAGGCGTTCCCAGGCCAGGTTGGAGATATAATCCCTCCACCTAGTCCTGGGTCTTCCCCGAGGCCTCCTCCCAGCTGGACGTGCCTGGAACACCTCCCTAGGGAGGCGCCCAGGGGGCATCCTTACCAGATGCCCGAACCACCTCAACTGGATCCTTTCGACGCAAAGGAGCAGCGGCTCTACTCCGAGCTCCTCACGGATGACTGAGCTTCTCACCCTATCTCTAAGGGAGACGCCAGCCACCCTCCTGAGGAAACCCATTTCGGCCGCTTGTACCCTGGATCTCGTTCTTTCCGTCATGACCCAGCCTTCATGACCATAGGTGAGGGTAGGAACGAAAACTGACCGGTAGATCGAGAGCTTTGCCTTCTGGCTCAGCTCTCTTTTCGTCACAACGGTGCGATAGATGGAATGTAATACCACACCCGCTGCGCCGATTCTACCCTAACCCTGAAACGAGTCCGACTTACTGCCGAGAACCCGGACACAGCTCTCACTTTGGTCGTACAGAGATTGGATGGCCCTGAGTAGAGACCCCCTCACCCCATACTCCCGCAGCACCTCCCACAGTATCTCCCGGGGGACCCGGTCATACGCCTTCTCCAAATCCACAAAACACATGTAGACCGGTTGGGCATACTCCCAGGCTCCCTCCAGGATCCTTGCGAGAGTGAAGAGCTGGTCCGTTGTTCCACGACCAGGACGGAATCCGCATTGTTCCTCCTCAACCCGAGGTTCGACTATCGGCCGAACCCTCCTTTCCAGCACCTTGGAGTAGACTTTACCAGGGAGGCTGAGAAGTGTGATACCCCTGTAATTGGCACACACCCTCTGGTCCCCCTTTTTAAAAAGGGGAACCACCACCCCAGTCTGCCACTCCTTTGGCACTGTTCCAGACTTCCACGCAATGTTGAAGAGACGTGTCAACCAGGACAGCCCCTCCACACCCAGAGCCTTGAGCATTTCTGGAGGGATCTCATCAATCCCCGGGGCTTTGCCACTGTGGAGTTGTTTGACTACATCAGTGACTTCCGCCTGGGAAATCGACGACAATCCCCCGTCATCCTCCAGCTCTGCCTCTAACATAGGCAGCTGATCTTCTTTCGGACTGAAAAGGAACCAAAGTTTCTAAAATCAAAATATGCCGCAAAACAACTATGGGAGTGAGTCATACATTCATTATTGTATTGGTACTGTATATTTGTAACTGTTACTGTATTGTAATTTGTAATTCATTCCTGTTCATTTACATTATTGTTGGTTATGATACAGGACGCTGGTGAAAGAAATGGGTTTGGAGGGAAAAGTGACTGGCCAACAGGCAGCCAAGAAGTGGGAGAATCTGAAACAAAAATACAAGGTATATGATGTTCTGTTAAAGGAAAAAAAATCTGCATCTTCAATCTCAATACGATGTAATGAATGCATACAGTATGGTTGTAGGCATGATTATAGTGTGTGTTGTGTGTCCTTCCAGGAACTAAGAACTCCCAGAACAGGGTCAGGTACGGACAGAGGGGAAGTGACCGCTGCAACCTGGCAATTTTATGAGGACATGCACGAGGTGTTGGGTGCCAGGCCCTCAGTCGACCCTCCTGTGTTGGTGGCATCCTGTTATGTTGATCCCACGCCAATCCTCATGGTATGTAATGCAGTAAATTTTGTGGTCTGTATTGTGTGTGTGTATATATATATATATATATATATATATACACACACACACACACACACACACACACACACACACACAAAAGTTTGGACACACTTTCTCATTCAATACGTTTCCTTTTTATTGTCATTACTATTTACATTGTAGATTCTCACTGAAGGCATCAAAACTATGAATGAACACATATGGAATTATGTACTTAACAAAAAAGTGTGAAATAACTGAAAACATGTCTTATATTTTAGATTCTTCAAAGTAGTTTGCTTTTTTTTATTAATAAGGGAAATAATTCCACTAATTAACCCTGACAAAGCACACCTGTGAAGGTAAAACCATTTCAGGTGACTACCTCATGAAGCTCATTGAGAGAACACCAAGGGTTTGCAGAGTTATCAAAAAAAGCAAAGGGTGGCTACTTTGAAGAATCTAAAATATAAGACATGTTTTCAGTTATTTCACACTTTTTTGTTAAGTACATAATTCCATATGTGTTCATTCATAGTTTTGATGCCTTCAGGGAGAATCTACAATGTAAATAGTCATGAAAATAAAATCATATGTGTGTTTATAACACACACATATCATTCCCACATGACATGGTCAAAAACATTTGTGGATTGTAAATCAAGATCTATCTTGTTCCTTTAGGAGCCCTAATCCCCAGCTAGCAGCTCCAGCAGTAGCAGCTCTGCAGTCAGCAGGTCACCACTGCCAAGTCCCTCGCCCGCAAAGTAAAGAAAAAGAAATGCCATCCTGGATTTCCTCACTGAGGAGTCCAACAGGGAGCAGCGGCGCCACGAGGAGAGCAAGGCCGAGAACACGGCAAACACACGGCAGTTGTTGTCCCTCCTTGAGAGAATTGTTGAGAAATTGTAATAGTAGTTTTTTTATTGTTTATGGCTGCCATTTGCAACTTTTTTGCCACGTTTTTTTTTTAGTTTTCTACATTTGACTGCCTTTTTTTTTTTAAACAGTCATGTACCTCATGTATAGTATTTATTCTTTTTGGCTGCCTTTTGCAAAACATTTTTGAGTTTTATACATTTGAGTGCCTTTTTTTACTGTCATCTACCAATATTGTTAATATTATTGCCATTGCACTGAACTGCCCTGCACTACATTCATATTTAAATCTCAGTACACTTGATATTGCACTATTTCTACCCTGTTTTAAATTACTGTATATGTTTGACTTTTTGCACTGACTAATGTCCTGTTTTTTATTCTGGCCAATGAAGCTATATTGTTATATAATGTTTTGCCCATTTACTTTCATTGGTCAAGTCATATTTGTGCAATCCAAACTTGAATTAACTATTTGGGGGGTCTAACTGATATGTATTAAGATAAGATAGATTTTATTAATCACATACTGGGGAAACTCCTAAGCACTGTTTGGATACTGACTCATATTGAGACAATAATTGTGTTAAGTTAAAAGCCTCTGATGTAAAGCGGCTGACGAAGCTGGTGAGTGAAATAACTGTAAACACATTGTAACACACACGCTTCTTTGCACATCTCATCCCAATCTATTCAATGTATTATATTACAGTAATTCAATCATATTGTGTGAAGGCGTATTATGAGCCTTTCATAAAAGCAAATAGAATCATGCCAACAGAACACTTTTTTTTCTTATTACTTAAGCACATCATTTAAATGAAGCAGTGGTTACAACAACCACAGAGACTAACCATAACTTAGTCGTTGAATAAATCTGAGTCAATAGTCAAATAAATCAATGTCTTTCTGAACGTGTGACATTCAAAACCATGATAACTGACACAGATATACAAAACACCATGCATTGTGTATACAAATGTTTATTGCAAACAGACCTAAGTAGTACACATACATAAAAGAACATAAACTATAAAATGTATACACTGGTCATGTTCATGGGGCTTGCACATTGCCTGAAACTAAGGCAGCCAGTCTGTGTCTTGCATCATTCCCAGAGGTTTCATTGTATGCCATGTGTCCACGGGGAGGTTGGGCGTCATCCATAAGAATGTCTTCATCCGGAACCAGTGTGTCACCATTGTCCATACACACATTGTGCAAAAAGGCACATGAAGCAATTACTTGGGGTGCAAATGTGGGCTTCACCTCCAAAGCTCTGAAAAGCGTTGACCTCCATCTGGTCTTCATCATGCCGAACGCCCTTTCAATTATACTGCGCCCCCCTTGACTGGTAGTAGTTGAATCGCTGTTGTACTTCTCCATGCACTGGCTCCTTGAATGGGGTGATGCGGCTAATCGGAGTTTCCAAACAGGGATACCCCCCATCACCCAGGAGGATGTAGCCTGTTGGGGGGATACCGTCTTGTGGTGTAAAAACTGCTGTTTTTCATTATCCGTGTGTCATGGACAGACCCCGGATACCCCACAAAAATGTCCAGAAACCTGCCATTCGAGTCACATATTGCCTGCATGTTGATTGAGTAAAAGCCTTTATAATTCAAATAGTCCAATCTGTGACGCTGTGGTGGTTTTTATACGTACGTGGCTGCCATCGATTGCTCCAACCACATTGTGGAATGCAGGGGTTCCAGAAATGTTGACAAATCCCTGACCCACTGCAGGCAGGTCCACTGTTTGAGGGAAGTCGATTGCTCTCCTCAGATTGTCCCATATGTTCTGGGCCACTCTGTGGATGATGTCATGAACTGTGGCCTTCGGCACATTAAAGACACGGGCCACCACCCGATAAGAGAGTCCATGTGCCAGCCAATAGGTGTATATGAGTACCTCAAGCTCATTACCCCAGCCATGGTCCTGCTCCCTGTGGAAAAAGCCTCTGTAAGCTGTGCATCGCTCTTCTGGTGAGGCGGAAATCCTGCCTCAGCTCAGTCTCCACATCGAACCACAGGCGCAGTATAGGCATGTTGTGGTGTATGGCACAGTATGTAGTTGGCTCACCAGTCTGGAAAAGAAAACCATTTCACACCATTAATGGGCTGAGTTGGAAAAATCAAACTTTCAAAACCTTCAAACTACTTTTAAACCGTCTCCCCTTCGCCACAACAATAGCACATAGTGGCTAAAGTTACGTCCCACCCCCCCCACTCCAAAAAAAAACATCGTGACCAGAACAAAGCACATAGTGGCTACAATTACGTCTCCACCCAAAAATAAAACACATCGTGACTACAGTTGTCTCCCCCCCCAGAACAAAGCACGTAGCAGGACTGGACTTGTACAAAAAAAAACCCGACAAAATAACGTCCCCCCCCTTGCCCCACAACAAAGTACATAGCTAGCTAGCTAGTGGCTACACGCCCCCCCTAAAATAAAACACATTGTGACTAGAGTTGTCTCCCCCCAGAACAAAGCACATATTAGGGCTGGACTGGTACAGAAAAATAATCGAAAAAATAATACTTATACACATAGATATGTAATTGGTTCGTATTACAATATAATACAGTCCATGTAATGTACACGAGTCCAGCTCGGCTAGCTACACCATAACGTTGTTTGCAGCAAATCCATACATACCATAAACTGATCCACCAGCATTCGTATGCGTTGTAGACGTCTTCTTCTCCTCGCATGATTTCTTCTATTTGTTGCAGACAATCGCAAAAGAATCACTATAACCAATGCAATCGACATGCGCACACTTGCAGACGGCATCTTGGATGTTTGTGATCAACTTGTCGCCTCTGGTGACGTAACAGCCAGCTAGCGACAATGCTTGATGACGTAACCGTAACCAAGTAGTGTCCGTTTTCTTAGGGATATGTCTCCCTAGCCCTTAGCACTCTGCGTGTAGGGCCTAGTGTTAGGGATAAGACAAAGACAAAGGGATAAGGGGAGGATTCGGATTCAGTCTAAGGCTGAATCCCATTCCTCCCCTTAACCCTAACCCTTTGTCTTATCCCTAGCCCTTGTCCCTTGAACCAAGTGGCAAGGGCTAGGGGTGAAAACATACCACTATGAAATGGGACACCACTTGGTTACAGTTATGTCACCACACAGTATGATCACAAACTTCCAAGATACTGTCTGCAAGTGTGTGTATGTCTATTGCATGGGTTTTGACAAGTGTCATATGCATGTATATATTTTATAGTTCTTTTATGTTCACTTTGGTGGTGTATATGTTCTTATCTGTGTGCTACTTAGGTTTGTCTGCAATACATATTTTTAAACCCACTGCATGGTGTGTTGTATATCTGTTTCAGTTATCACTGTTTTGAATGTCATTGATGTTCAGAAACACTTTCTTTGTTAATAAAAATCTGTCTTTATTGCCCAATAAAGTAAAAACAACAGGCAAAAACATTATATAAAAATACATTATGTTACAGAACCATTATCAACTATTAAAACCATAACTTACATGTCACACACACACATAAAAAGGCACTCACGCAAGACCACAAAAAACCTACAGTTATTCAGAAATGCCAGCCCACAGTCTGATGCCTGTTAGCCAGTAACCTTTCCCTCCTGTATCATAACCAACAACAATGTACAGGTACATGAACAGGTATGCATTACAAATGATTACAATAATACAGTACCACCAATACAATAATGAATGGCTACAACATGAACGCATGACTCACTCCCATAGTTGCTTTGCAGCATATTTTGATTTTAGAAACATCTGCTCGTTTTCAGCCTGAAAGTGGATCAGCTGCTGGGTTTCCTCCTGCGTCCCTGTGTGATACAGGACGGTATATGTAAAGCATGTAGCGATGTCTCCAAAGCAAGTAGTGTTATGCACTGATATCAAACGAAATTCGCTGCTAATGGAGTTTAGTTAACACTGTAGACATGCATGGATTCCTTTCAAGGCAGAAAAATGCAGGAATGTTGTGCAAATACGCAATGCAGTGTTAACGTTACCGTTAGCATTAGCATAGCAAGCTAGCGATTTTTAAAAATGTTTCAATTACAAATATAGTTGCCAATATGTATGTACAGGACTGTGTAGAGCACTAAAAAAGACTGTCGTAATTTTTAAATCAATTCTTTAAGCCGAAAATACTTACATTTATGGGTCTCTCTGGTCGACCTGGCAGCCATGTTCCTTGTTGCGCAACATCTCTGGATACCCCTGCTGGCCAAGTGAGCTCGCGTCCTTACTTGGTCTGAAGGGACCTCTGGCCCTAACACTAGGCCCTAACACTAGGCCCTAACACTAGACCCTAACACTAGGCCCCAACACTAGGCCCTAACACTAGACCCCAACACTAGGCCCTAACACTAGACCCTAACACTAGGCCCTAACACTAGGCCCCTAACACTAGACCCTAACACTAGGCCCCTAACACTAGACCCTAACACTAGACCCCTAACACTAGGCCCTAACACTAGACCCTAACACTAGACCCTAACACTAGACCCCTAACACTAGACCCCTAACACTAGGCCCCTAACACTAGACCCTAACACTAGACCCTAACACTAGGCCCTAACACTAGACCCTAACACTAGGCCCTAACACTAGACCCTAACACTAGGCCCTAACACTAGACCCTAACACTAGACCCTAACACTAGACCCTAACACTAGGCCCTAACACTAGACCCTAACACTAGGCCCTAACACTAGGCCCTAACACTAGGCCCTAACACTAGACCCTAACACTCGATCAAGACGAGGATTGGGACAGCACTAGCTCTCACGTAAACGCGCACAACAAGGGTTAAGGGAAAGGGTTAGGGTTAAGGGGAGGAATGGGATTCAGCCTAAGACTTGCGGTGTGAACGTAGCCTTAGTAACACAAACCGGCCACAAGATGTTGCTGTTGGTGCTCCACCTAACTCCATAATGGGAAAACTATATATTGCCAAAGTGATTCACAACTTAGTTTCTCTATTCAACAAAAATACTATCCAAAGTAGCTCTCCAGAAAATTACACTACAAATCAGTTTTAAGTATAGACCCTTTGCACGTGACGTCACACTCTACTCCCGCGAATTATGAACGCCATGACGGACGGCGGAAGAGCCATTCTGTAGACGGACGGCAAGTCAAACCTATGAGTCAAAACGAGTGTGTTCGCTGTTCTTGTTCTCACATACACAATCTGCAGAGTAATCCTCACCAACACAAGCATGTATTGCCTTTCTGTTTTAAATGACTGATAAATAATAATAATAAAACTTCCTCACCCAGCTGCCGTGCTAACCAGCTGATCCTGCTAACAGGTCCCACATAGCTATCGTCGGTTATTCAGTGACCTAGCTACATATCCCCAAAAGTAAGCCGTTCCCTTGATCATTTAACTTAACACACATACAAAAAATATTGCTTAAATTAAAGATGACATGGCACGGAAACTAGCTTCAAAAGGGCCAAACAACTGAATTAAATGCGGGTTTGCGGAGCTCCTACCCCGGTTAGCCGACCAGCTAGCTGCAGCCAGAGCCATATCACTCTGCTAGCTTTGGACTGCTCGCTAGCTGCTGCCCATCGCGTCGAAATATCCACCGGTCAGCAGCGAATATAATCACAGACAAGACGATGGCTAGCTAGGTGTTACATTATGTGTGGTTAATACTGATCATAGACACTCCGTGATTTACTGCATGGATTAAAGTGTGATGAATTATTTGCCAGAGCTGGGATGCGTTCAGGCATCCATTAGAAAGATGCATTGGCTCAGCCAGTGAACAACGGTACGTGCCTGTAGCTAGCTTGCCCTGCTAGCTGATAGCCGTTAGCTGCCGTCCTGTGAGTGTATTCAGACAGGCTTCTGTAGTAGTAGTAGTAGTAGTATTGCAGTTTATTTAGTGTTATTTATTTGAAACTAATGAAACTTTCCGCTCGTCTACTACACTGTTTAGCTTGGGCTTCCGGTGATTCTGCCGTCCGTCATGGCGTCGTCACATGGTCGTGGTCACGTGTTTGCAAAGGGTCTATAGAAATGATTGAACTTTGCACATTTCTATAAGCAGCCATCTTCTAGCATGAGCAGCGTTGTGTTAATTGCAAAGAGGGAGAATTCGATGATGTTATGAATGAATCATCTCCTTTTTGTATTATTGTCACTGGAGGCTAATTGTCATCAGGGATTCATGTTTTTTAATTAACCCAAATTAGTACTTTACGAGTATTGAAGTATCCCCCCCCAGAATCAACCGCGTATATGCATTTACTTCTTGCCAATTTAACCCTTTTTTCATTTTGTGATACTTTTTGCTGTGTTACTGCTTATGGCATGACATTTTGTAGGAACCTTTCTTTTTAGTCAAAATTTTTAAATCCAGTGTTTTTTACTCTTACATGTTTTGTATACTTAAATGATTCATTTTGTACCCTCTGGACACCTTCGTGGCAAAAATGTACACGCACACAAAAACTGTTATTACAGACTGATCTCATGAATTGGCGTATATCATCTATGAATATTTTTTTTCTGCTTTTTTTTCATAAATCACTTAAACAACTTCTAACTTAATCAAAACTACCAAACATTCAATCATTTTCAGGATTTTAACCCTTTAAATGCCAGTTTATTTATTTGAAGTATTGCATTATTTATTACAAAAAAAACCCACAAAAAATTATTTATTTTTTTCCATATAATGAATAATATGTAGATGGGTCTTTGGTGGTGATTAGAGTCTTGGATATGTCAAAGATAAGCAACAAAACTGATTTGATTGTATTAGTATTTTTTATGTAGTTCCAGATACTCCCTTTGGACACCTTCGAGGCAAAAATGGCCTCATTGACTTCCTTTATAACCACATGTTTTGATCTCACTGCCTTTACAGTATAAAACCATGCATTCTGTAATGTCAGCATTTTATTTTAAACAAAAAATGGTTATATTTGACATTTTTACAGTATTCCATCAGATTCAACCATTTTGCCCTTGTAGGCCGATGCATGAAATCATTGTATTTTTCCAGTTATATTATGGAGCTGTGTGTGTGCGTGCGTGCATATGTATATGTGTGTGAGAGAGAGTTTGTGTAAATCTGTAAACAAGCACTGATAATTTTAGGGGTGAAAAAAGGGCTTCTTTTGAAGGATGCATTTCATGTGTCTTTGAAGACGTGCTTGAATAAAAACATTGTCTCCTGCTTTAGTTTTAAACAGAAACAACTATTAGTGTGTTGATGCACCTGGCTCTAGAGAAGGAGAAAGACCTGGAGCAAAGAGAAGGAGCCTTTATCTTCCAGCAAACTGCAGGACTCATCTGAAGATGAGTCCTGACAGTCTGACAAAATGTCACTGGTGTCCTCCAATTATGTGAGTGCCTCTAACCCTTCCTCTGAAAGTGGAGAGGACACTGAAGATCCTGTCCATCCTAACCTTGAATGGACAGTGAAGAATTGGCAAGTCTGGTCTCCATCTAATACTGAGACGCTGCACAATATTCAAGCACCGACCGGCATGATGCCAGAGCCCACGAGATATGCCATATCAAGAATCCATGATGTGGCATCCTCTTTCCACCTTTTCTTCACTCCTGACATGATCCAGCTGATTCAGGAAATGACAAACCTACACGGGAGGTGTTCAACCTCAGGATGGAGTGATGTGGATGCTCAAGAGAGTCGAACATACATGGGACTTCACACTTGGCTGGTGTGTACCGGTCCAAAGGGGAATCCACCTGGAGCCTGTGGGATGTCCATAGTGGGAGACCAGTCTTCAGGGCCACCATGTCCCACAAACCATTTGAAATGATAAGCACCAGTTTACAGCAAATGCAGGACACAATGTTTTTATTCAAGCACGTCTTCAAAGACACATGAAATGCATCCTTCAAAAGATGCCCTTTTTTCAGCCCTAAAATGATCAGTGCTCGCTAACAGATTTACACACACACACACACACACACACACACATAATATAACTGGCAAAAATACAATGATTTTATGCATCGGCCTACAAGGGCAAAATGGTTGAATCTGGTGGAATACTGTAAAAATGTCAAATATCACCAATATCATGAAATGCTGACATTACAGAATGCATGGTTTTATACTGTAAAGGCAGTGAGATCAAAACATGTGGTTATAATGGAAGTCAATGGGGCATTTTTGTCCACAAAGGTGTCCAAAGGGAGTATCTGGAACTACATAAAAAATACTAATACAATCAAATCAGTTTTGTTGCTTATCTTTGACATATCCAAGACTCTAATCACCACCAAAGCCCCATTCCCCTACGATTTATTTTATGTAAAATAATTAATGTTCTGTTGGGTTTTTCATAAATAATTGTTACTTCAAAGAATTAAAATTGGCATTCAAAGGGTTAAAATCCTAAAAAACTATTGAATGTTTGGTAGTTTTGAGCAAGTCAGAAGTTGTTTAATTTGTGAAAAAAATTGTTTATTTATGAAAAAAATGCAGAAACAAATATTGATATATGATGATTTAATAATTTTGTGTGCGTGTACATTTTTGCCACAAAGGTGTCCAGTGTTACTTTTTTTGAGGAGGGCCTGAGGGTTAAAATAAGTAGGAGCAAATTATCCCCATCATGTTTATCTCACTATGTTGTCGTATTTTGATTAATTTAACATATACTACGTTTTTCTCACACAAAATGTGTTATAATAGCACACCTTGTCAGGTACATATATCCTTTGTATCAGCTGAGACAAATAAACAACTCCTTAGGATACAGTATGTTTATTTGACTATATATGCTTAGAGAACACGTGTAAAAATGAAGAAATAATGATTTTGAAAACAGAAATAAAAAAGATTTGTTAGTTCTACATCTTAAAGAACATATTGTTACTGTGCTTAAGTGGGGTCTAAAAAAGAAATAAAAAGAAATATTGACATCACATTTTTTCAGGATAGTTAAGTTGATGACTTTGCACACTCTGCAACATCCAACTTCCTGCCGCTGCTGCACATTTTGGCCAGATTCTGTGGAAAAGCAGAAAGCAGAGTTATTATTTAAGAAACTCATGGAGACAAAGTCTAAAGTTGTAAAATAGTAAGTCTTACATTAGCAGCTCTAATGATGCTGTTTGGAGACTGGAGGGCTGCGAGGTCAGTTAGGATCTTCTGGAGATCGCAGTTACTTGGACATTCTGAAACAGGTGAAATGAGTACAGGTCAGGGTCACATGGTTAACAGCAAAGGTGGCTGCCAAGTCTGCAGACTTTGATTTGTGTGCGTCTGTTTGTGTACCTGTTGCAGACGATACTTGTGGCTTCAGCTGCAGGTATCGATGCTCCAGCAGCTCTGCAATGGAGATTCGCTCTCTGGGATTTCGTACCAAGCACCTCTGCAACAACCAGACAATAAAACAGCTTATTTAATATTTTACATTACTTCAACAACATTTGACAACAGTGAGTTTATTTTGTTTATTTGTTAGACAAAAAAAACACATCTCCCAGCTGACGAAAGAGGAAGAGGTGGTGGGTGGGTTAGTTGCTGCAGCTGCCACCACCGCTGCACACACGTGGGCGAATATATTGGCAATCTCCGCCACTGGTTGCTAAGCTGATGGTGGCCAGATGGAACATTTTAAAGTATCGTCAAACCCTATCTAGCGCACCCCTGTAACCAGTGTAGCATTAAAGGAACACGGCGATTTATTGGGACTTTGTCTTATTCCCCGTATCCCCCAGAGTTAGATAAGTCCATACACAGGGCTTAAAGAGAAAAAAAATCCTGAGCCTGAAACTTTTTTGGAAAGGGGGGGGGGAGGGGGGGGTACTTACATTACACATCACAATCACAACTTTGCATTGTTTAGATTTTCATAAACTCTTGGACAAGGCTGTTATGTTTAAATAACTCAGGCATGAAAACAGGTCAGGGGTGAAAAAGTTGATAAAGATATTACCCCTCTAGGGGGGTCCGGGGGCATGCTCCCCCGGAAGAAAATTTTAAATATTCAATATTTTAAAGCATCAATCTGATGCATTTTGAGATGCATTTTTTGCCAACCAACAGTGTAATATTTCAATATGCACTCATTAAAGTTAATTTGACTGGCAAAACAGTTAAAGTCCTTCTGACATTACACAATAATAAAAGTTATAATTTATAAAGACTTTTACTTGTTCCAACCATATATATTAAATAAAGAGTCAATGTGTGTTTACATATTGCAATAATATCATAATCCTACAATGAATCATTGTGAAAACTAAACTTTACTAATTTGGCATGGTCATCATCAAAAAAGCGAATTAGTACATTCATGATTTTGTCCATGTTGATATTAGCTGCTTTATTTACATTTATTAAAAACGTCGCATTGTTTATCTTTTCATATAGCTAGACGTCTAAACTCTGGGACAAGGCCGTTATGTTTAAATACCTGCCATGCTGATTGCAAACAGACAGCTTTGTCAAGGCAGTTTGGGCTTCACATAGCTACAGTGAACGTGCACACACGTATTGTTTGTATCACGGTCGGTCAGTAAAGTCGCAGTCGCAGCGGTAGCGGTCGATGCCGGTAACGGGCTCGCATGACAGAGTGCACGGACCGAAGCTTTGTGACTAGCATCTAGCTAATGACTAGCAAGCTCTCTCTTACCGCTGCCGGCGTCCAGTGTCTTCCTTCAACATGCGCTGCAGAAGCACCCCCCTCCCTCAGTTTGAGACAAGTGCTAAACGGCTTCCCGTCTCCACTATATCCTGTCTATGGTCTCCACCCTTTCCCTCTTGTCCTCTATTCATGCCCAGCGCCATTTGTTTTAACTACTTTCTCAAATAAAACTGCATCTACATGCTCCAAGTTTGACAAACTTTGCATCCATTTTTTTTAGCCGCGTTACCAGGGAGATCTCACCGCACTCTAGCTTTTCGGCAAAGACCCGCCCTACTTTGCATCTGATTGGCTAGAACTCGTTTCATTGATAGGTGGAAGTTCGATGATTGATTAAACTCAGCGCATCAAAAACAAATCCCATGTGGACTTTTTAATTTATTTATTTTTCTAAAATATTCATATGCCAGAAATCCTGCACCAGGCCCGATTACTTTCAACCCTGTGTTAGAGCTGCATTCCTCTTATATGATTGGTATGTGAAATCAATTGACTCGAAAATATTAAACCGCATGCAAGTTTTTTGTTTTTTTTCCTCACGGCCGCACGCCGGAGATCCGGCACGGTGCCGGAATACTTTAAGCCCTGCATACATCCCCTTCTCATCTCCTAACTCTATCTGACGCCCCCACCGCTAGCCTAGCTTAGCACAGATCCTGGAGGGAGGTAACCGGTTCCAACTAGCCTAGCTTAGCACAGATCCTGGAGGTAACCGGCTCCAGCTAGCCTACTGCTCCCAATAAGTGACAAAATAACGCCAACATGTTCCTATTTACATGTTGTGATTTGTAGAGTCACAGCGTGTACAAATAACAAGGTCACATGACAAACAGCCATCTTCTAACCGTATTCATACTGGGAACTATATTCTCGGAAGGCGAAGCACTGCTACTTCTGCTACTTTGGGCGGAGGGATTTGATCACAGCACCTGAGAAGCCCCGTGGTGAGGAGCAGAGAGTAACAACGGGGCTTTTCTTTTTGCCAAGTAGCAGTGCTTGGCCTTCTGAGAATATAGTTCCAAGTAGGGCTGGGCGATATGGCCTAAAAATAAAATCCCCGATTTTTTCAAAAAAAATCCGATTTAAGATTTAAATCGATTTTTTTCTCCTTCTACTTAAAATCAATCTGCAGATGAAAAGGAAATTGTTCCGAACAAGTTTTATTTAGTTTTGACTCATACACACACACACACACACACACGGGGCAAGTATATCATTATGATTATTCATGCCAATTTTGTGGAAATATACATTGGTTTGAGTGTTGAGAATAGGTGACTCTCAGCCGGGGACAGCACCGCGAGCTGCCGGTCATTTCAGCGGAGATTACGGATAAGTAAGTAATGAAACGACTGGTTAAGAAAATAATTAATGTTAGTCCCTGTCGCTGCCATGTTGTTTGTGTATCTCTGTGGCAAACGCGCGGAGGGGGCCGTTCGGAGCTACGGGAGCCCAGAAGGGAGCGTCGGCGGATGTTAAGGAGGAAATCGATTTTTCATTTCAAAAAATCCACGTTGACTACACATTCGAGTTAATCGATAAAATCGATTTATCGCCCAGCCCTAGTTCCAAGTTTGTATACGGTTAGAAGATGGCTGTGTCTCACGTGACCTTGTTATTTAACTAGCCAGCCGTCCCTGAAAAACAGTAAATTCCTGTTTTTCTGCCATCCGCTTGTGTGCACAACTGCGGAACTGCAACGTTCACTTTAAATTGGTCTATATACTGTACTGTAGATAAATGCATGGATGCAAAAGTGCAAGCCCAATAAAGTGTTTTAAGAGGTCAACTAATGTGCAAGCTTTTTAGAAGCAGAGCTGCAACGGTCAGAATGAGCTAGTTTACAATCATTCCAAATTAGAGGTGTTGAAATTAATCAAATAATCGATACACTGCATCGCGGACATGGACGATGCTGCATCGATGCAGTGGCCCACCATAATCAATTATAACGCAATCACGTCGCTCGTTAATTTTCCGGCCGCGGCATAAACATTCAAATGAAAAATAACATTCTCAGTAGCCTAGCTCAGTGGTTTTCAACCTTTTTTGAGCCACGGCACAGTTTTTACATTAAAAAAATCCCGCGGCACACCACCAACCAAAAATGACACATTGTAGCCTAATAATCAGAATCTGCATTTTTCTTTTTTTTTTTTATGTATCCATCGCTTTTGCAGGCTTACATCGATGATCTTGGCCCTACTGCTTACATCCTGTCACTGCGGGATGCGCGCGAAAGGTGGCAGCAGGGCTCCAGACTAACTAACCCCAACTGAAAATTTTAGGGACACAACCAAAAGGTGCTGTAGAAATAAAGTTGCCTTGCCTTACAACCTAATCAGTCAGCCTCCAGGGCACAGAGACCACTGCTGTGACTGCTCGGCTCTGAGGAAGTGTAACGTCAACAGCACCGCGACCGCTTTCGGCTCGCCATTAATATCATATCACAGCAAACGCTGTCTGCGTCAAGTTATGAAAAACTGTAACCACACTTTAAACCACTTTATCGGCATTTCCGTGACTCACTGTGACTTCCACAAAACTGAAGAGCTGACGTAGTTTGCATCGTCTGCAGCTCTGCGTGTGTGCGAGTGTGCGTGTGTGTCAGAGCTGTGCTCTCTGTCTCTGTGTTTCAGAGAGGACAGATAAGCTTGCGCTTACGCGCTCTCAGGTACCGAAATGTCAACGTTTAACGTGTAAAAAAGGGGGCAAATTTACTGGTCGCACATGTGCGACTGGATGTAAAATTCAGTCGCACACTCAAATTTTGGCCCTGCTGGCAGTAATTCTATTGTCTTAAATCAACAAGGTCATTATTGCGCTATACTGCCACCTACTGACACAAAATAGTATTTCATTTATCTGCCAGTCATCATATTGAGGCACAGATGCGCAACAATGGAAAATGATTTGCAGTAACTCAATAAAAAAATTTGTTGGACCAATTAAGTAAAATCGGATAATTTCCCACGGCACACAGGACGATCTCTCACGGCACACTAGTGTGCCGCGGCACAGTGGTTGAAAATCACTGGCCTAGCTAACCCGTTACACACACACACACACACACACACACACACACACACACACACACACACACACACACACACACACACACACACACACACACACACACACACACACACACACACACACACACACACACACACACACACACACACACACCTTTTTTGTTAAAGAGTTGTCTGAGGTCAGTTATTCCAATACAGCACAATAGATTTGCTGGTTAAACGTAGGGTGGTATATGACTAATCCAAAATAGGTAAACCTTTGTGGTAGCTACTTTAAAGAAATGAACCCAAACACTTCATCATTCCAGTCTGAAGTTACGTATTGCAGCTTGGGCATTACACTTGACAAAGCAAGTTTGACAAGTCAAATATCCTATATGGCTTTAATAGAAAAATGTATTTTGAAGCATCATGATGCATCAAGATATCGAATCGAAGGCCTGATTATCGTAATTGAATCGAAAGATCAGTGAAGATTCACACCTCTATTCCAAATGCTCTTCAGAACTGGGAATACTGAGAGCCTCGTGTTCACATTACACCGATACAGTTTAGTCGTGATCTCTCACCTTCAACACATCCAGCAAATCCTTCTCCGAGATGTCAGGAAATTCAATCCTATGGGAAGGATCGATGATAGCGTGCATCTTGGCAATCTGATTGGTGATGCTTTGGAATGGGGTTTTCCCGTAAGTCATGCAGTACAGGATACATCCAAGGGACCACACGTCACCTTTGGGACTGATCTGGAAAAAAAGAAAATGTTTAAACCACTTTGCAATCAGAAATAATTGCTTATATCGTTTATATCAATTAATTGATTGTTAGTACCTTTGAGTTTGCTTTTCCTGCCTTGGATGAAGGGTCTCTGATGGCTTCGGGGGGCATATAGTTCAATGTTCCAACCTGTGTTTGACAAACAACCGTGTATTACATGACTACAGCCCTTTCCATCTGGAGTGCAGATCTGATACAGCCTAATTATGTTTACAGTAAATCTTCTCTTATGGGCGCCCGGATAGCTCAGCTGGTAGAACAGGCGCCCATATATAGAGGTTTACTCCTCGATGCAGCAGGCTACGGGGTCGACTCCGACCTGTGGCCCTTTGCTGCATGTCATTCCCCCCTCTCTCTCCCCTTTCATTTCTTCAGCTGCCCTGTCAATAAAAGCCTAAAAATGCCCCCCAAAAAAGAATCTTCTTTCCATAGATTTTCATATATTTGAAACCTCTATTTTGGTTGCTGCACATCAATGAGAATGCCTAGGTTTGTTTTGCATGCCTTTCCTTGTTGTCTGCTTAGTAAGTTCTGTTTCCATGAATGCCACTCCTACACTGTGTGCCAGGAATATGGAAATGAACTCGTTTGTTCACCTGCAACTGTGGCTAGTTGATTCCAAAATCTACGAGCCACTTTTTTTTTTTTTTTAAACCACCAAGTGTGTAACAGCATGTGAAAAATACACGCAGTTGGATGCTGTCCTCCTCTCCTACTTCAATGCCTAACAAATCTATGTCTTTCTCTCCACCGTCTTTCACTGGTTGAAGCCTGAAAATATTGTGAACATTAATAACATAACTAGTTACACTGGTCGGACTGTTCAGTTCTGTTCCAGACTGACAGCTCCGGTTCAGGCTGGTCCTCATCCTAAATACGGGCCTTTTTCAGTCGCGGAAAATACTTGTCAATACTCATCTGGATTGCAGTAGCAAACATTCAGTGTAAGAGTAAAAAATGAGAAAACGGTATTTATAATACGTTTATTGGATTCACAGCTGCAACATATAGTGTTTTGACCTCGACAACCCAACAGCATTTTAACGCAAACTTGCGACTAGTTAACTCTCTAAAGCAGGCGCAATCGCTTGTTTGCTAAGGGTCAGGTCGGGGATTGTGAAAAGGTGTTCATGAGCTAGATACCAACCTTTCGTGAACTTGTGAATTTCGCCAGCCGTCTTCTCTCCTTGATGGAGACAGACGCTGTGTGCACGGTGGGCTCGAAGGTGTTTTAAGCCTCCAACATCGCCTTACAGGCACTAACCCTCACCTTAACCGTAAACATAACCATTGCCGCGCTGTCTGGAAGGCAGTGACGGACTGGTAATCTGGCATTTGGGCAGATGCCAGAGGGGCCGTGGGCTGTCATGGGCCGTTTGGGCCGGCCGGCCAATCAGAGAGCCACTTAATTGTAAACAGTGGCCCATATAATTTCTCTCGGCCCCATTTCAAGCGTCAATAATAAAGTTCTTTCGCCAAACAATAGCCAAATTTGTCCAAATCCTTCACACTTAGTGAAAACTTTATCTGATCAGTATTTATACGACATATGAGTCTCTCGATCACAGTCATGGTTACCCTCTACAGTCACGAACTTTTACATCAGTCTGTATTGTTTTGTAGCAAAATTACTTATTCAGATCAGATGTTCAAAAACATAAACGTGCATGGTTTGAAATAAACAAATCTACCTGCATTTCTTTTATTTGAATATTTGTTTGCAAAAGTTAAAATGAAGCAATGCCTTCTGGGAAATTCAAGACAAAATCGAGTAGACCGCTGTCTATGGTCTGTGTCGGCGTGGTTGTTGGAAGTTGAAAATTGGAAGTTGGAAGCTGGTTGGAAGTTGGAAGCTATACTGTTAACAAAAGAATTAATCGAGGCATCAAGCGACACAAGGGGGGCAGAGGAAAAAGAGAGAAATATAAGAGAGCACTGTTGGCTGACGTTGAAAAATGCTGCAAACTGACTTTGTTTTGTTTTTAAAATCAAGTGCAGCTTCAGCTAGCATTAGCGCTAATACTGGTAGCTAGCATGTTAGCGACACATCTGAGCCAGCACACCAGGGAGAGAGACAGGACAGTGAGGAATATGAGGAAGCGGAAAAACAAAACGAGCAAGAGCAGGATGAAGAGCTAGACATGGATAACGAATCTATGGAACTAACCAACACAGAACAACAAGCGTGCTGTGGGTCTGAATGTGGATTACCAGAAGTAACAGAGATGGAGACCAAAGCTGCAGGAGGGAGTGTAGGAACAGTATGTTTGACTACTTCAGAATATTAAATTATTATGGAGCGGCTGGCTCTGATGATTTATTCATATATTTTTTTTATAGGTCTATGTTTTGGTGCAGTTGTTTATAGGATGGGAGTTTACGTTCACCATCACTGGGGCTATCAAAAGTGCGTGTTCTTTCCGTGCGTCAAAAGTTCTATCTGCTATGTGTGGGAAACACTGCTGCTATTTCATTATTAAATTCACTTCTGAGACTTTTTTATGCGAGAAATCAACTATATAAAGCTCAAATATGGGCCATTTTACAAAAATTGATTGCCGATTGCAAATTTGGTAAGACGTGTCTGACTTCAGGAGCTCCACACAGTCTGCCTCTGCTGGGCTCCATACCCAGGGGAAAGTCACCGTTTGTAGGTTACTGGACTACCGGGGCTCCGCGGAGCTGGCCGGCTGCCAGTAGTATATTTACAGTTTGAATTTCATCATGGCATGTATATCACAGCTACCCTAAGGTCTTAACAAAGCTAACACTTTTGTCCGATTTGTTATTTTTGTGAATTTTAGAGGTCTTGTTAGGAGGAGGCAAGCTAGCTCTCATTGATAGAGCCCCATCCTGCTCACTCGCGGACAAGAGGAGTTTATTTCCCCGATCGTTTGTTTAAATAACTCAACACACATATCCATTTTAAGATTAACTGGAACCTGTGGTAAGAGATTGCGGGCGTAACAAGCTCGCTGACCGCGCTCTCACTCACACACACCAGCCATTTAGCAGGAAGAGGGGATCTGGAGGCCCTGGAGGTCTGTAAGGGCAGCGGCATTTGGTAGTCCACTAACCCAGAAAGGGTGACTTTGCGCAGGAATGGAGCACCGTGGGCTGCTGGCCGTGACGGAGGTCCATCTAGCTCACAGCGGGCCGAGGTCTATGAAGGACGACAGGCAGGGCGGCGAGGCAGCAACCCAGGAAGCACCGGCTGCTGAATTCCGACACACAGTCGGACAAAATTTGCAATTAGCCATACATTTTCTTAAAATGGCCCATATTTAACCTCTACATAGTTGATTTCGCGCATAAAAGTCTCAGAAGTGAATTTAGTGATAAAATAGCAAATGAACAGCGTATACAATTTTGAGATCTGCGCGACCTATTCAGAAGACTACCTCATCTCAGGTCAGTTGAGTAGCCTATGTAAATGTTGTGGCGTGACAAGGAGAGAGACTAGAGCCAAATGAGGAGGAGCCACCGAGTTGACGTCAACTAGGCGGCTTGTTAAGATTTGCCCATTTTCAGCAGCAGTTTCAAATTGTGAGATTTGCAGAGGAAAGAGGTGTCAATGGGATTTAGAGGTTCTATTTACCCTCCAAACTGTCGTTATTCAACTATGACAAGGTAAAAATCGGTTTTGCATTCTATCACCCCTTTAAGGAAAAATACTAACATACAGTACTTTCCTTCCCTCTCATGCACACA